>BJBW01005460.1:70066-233391 GCA_004320125.1 Scolopax mira
CTGAAAAGAGTCTGGCTCCCTCCTCCTTCAACCCACCTTTTAGATACTTATAGGCATTAATATGGTCTCCCCTCAGCCTTCTCTTCTCCAGGCTAAAGAGTCCCAGCTCTCTCAGCCTTTTTTTCATAAGAGAGATGCTTCCAGCTTGTATCTATCATTCTGTGCTGCTTTCAATGATTTGGAAAGCTTCTCTTTATCACTCTTCACACATTAAGAAAATTCAGCATAGCTAAGGGGCTTTTCACAGAACAGCTTGCTTCACTTATAAAGAATACAAAAAAGAAACCATGGCTGAACCTCATGCTCAGAGGATATTTCGAGGTATGGACCACAGAGCAGTTTGAGGAACTTTTCGTGCTATAATGGTGACAATGTGATATCACATAGCCACATTTTAAAGCAAAAAGAAAATTAAATACTCTCTTTAAAAGTGTTCTGGTCACCTGAAATTTTTTGGATCTTCCTGTATCAGATCCTGCTTCCTGAAGGGTGTGCCTGCAGGAATTTTGTTTATGTAAAGGAATGGGTCACACCCCTCACTCAGGTTTACAGACTACAGGCAAGCATTTCAGAAAATTATACCTTTTTATTTTCACATGGAGAACTCCAATATGCAAAGCCAGAATTCAATACCTAGTAATTAAAGCTGTCTTTTATTGAAGAAACTAAATATGGAACAAAAGCAAAAATTTAAAGATTCCTAAACTGCAAAAGGCAGAGAACTGCATTATCATTTTTTTTTCTATCCATATAATATTTTCACATGAGAAGAAAAAAGCCAAAGTCTTGTATGGATATATATGTATCTGTAATGTTTCAAGAATGTTTGGGATGAAATTCTGACCTATTCAATGTGAAGAAATTATTCTGGTCACAAAACAGATTAATTTGTATGCATCATAAAGTCTGTTGTCATAAGTAAAACGAGGATGTTGAGGTTTTAGCATGGTTTGCGGGGGCACAACAAAGTTACATCTGTTTCTAAGATAATACCTAGCTACAACGTGCTGGTGTGGTTTAACACAAAGTATGTAGACTGAACAGACACAACATTATTTGCCTGAAGTGCTAAGTTTACTGAGTTCTATTCTGAGCTTTTTATATCACTTATAGATGCTTTGATCTGCTACCGCCAGACTACCAACTTTCCTTTCAAAATTTGACTGTCTTTAATCAACAAAGAAAGAAACCTGCCATTATTGACATCAGCAAGTACTAAAAATCTGACAAAATGCTTATTTTTTTTTATCATGACAGAAAACAGAATGTATTTTACAGGTAGGTCTGCTAGTCATTGTCTAACCATAAATATGCCAGTTTCTCTGTTTTGTGTGCTGCTATTTCTTTTTGGATAGATAATTGTTTTACATCTCAAGCAGGCAATTAAGAAATCCTGTTGGGAAGATCAGCAAATGTGTGTGCAAGTACTACTATATTATGTATGCTTGGCTAAAAGTATTAAACATACATTAAAAAAGTATTCTGTGCAGATAGCACTTCTCAACAAAAGGCAAAGCTTAGTGGTTCCCTATGAGTCTGCTGACTTCAATCAGACTATTTGTATTCTTAGAGAGAGTCATATGTTTGAGTACTTTGCTGAATCAAACCAGGGAAAGGAAGCTTTAAATGTTTTGTGTATTTGTTACCAGGGTACTGCCAAGTGCAGAAAAATATACCCCAGAATGACGGAGCAGTGTTCAACTCTGAGTAGGCATCTTGGAAGTATATTTGCTTATTAATTAAGTTTCTAAGCTAGTAAGACAATGTAGAATGCAGGAGGCTGGGCTGCTGACAGATTGCAAATTGGAAGGTATACTGAATTCGGATAATCACGTTGACCTACCTGCTATGTTCAGGCTCCAGAAAACTTGAAACTGTGGCTTAGAATACTACTGAAAACTGAGGATTCATAGACATCTAAATCTTGAATTTCAGAGGAATTAATTCCAAAGACTTCTAAAATTTATGTTTAAAAGTTCCTTGAAAAAATAATTCCTGTCATCTTATAGTTAGCATCACTAGCCACAAGAGAAAAGTTGAATATAATTTCAAGGAAACACAAAGGTCATATTAACAAGAAAATGTCTATAAAAACTATTCCAGAACAATTTACAGGAAAGTCAGTAAGAGTCATACTGGGTATAGAAAAAGAAACAACCACTTCATCAGTAAGAAAGTGTTTCACCAAGACTTTGCTTAATCTGCCACAGAAAGCAACATCCGCTAGGTGTCATCGTGTGCCATAGACATTTTTTGACAAACACCTATCATACGTGAAAATTTGAATATGTTTCTGAAGTACAGGATGCCTTTGAATACACTGTGCTGACTAAAAAAGAAATTTTAATCGATTACTGAAAACATTTGTGCAGAACCCCACTGTAAATTCTAGTGATGACCAATATTATATGCAGGATTCGTAGTGGAACCAGAACTGGTAGAAAACCTACCTTACTGCTTTATCTGGGGCTTGCTCAGAGCACCGTGATGGGAGGGGAGGTAACTGGGGAGCAGCACCCTCCACCATTAACACTCTTACCATGTCTGTTGTGCTGCCTAGATTTTTAGTGGGTGGTAGCAAAGTTGAAGTCTAATGACATAGAAGGGCTGTATAACAAAGATTCTTCTCTGCTGTCAACAAGCAGAGATTTGCATTTTCATGCAAATTATGTCCTTTTGGTAGTTTATCCCAAACTCAGAGAAAAGAATGTTTTCATTTACTTATTTTATTAGATAGAAATTGTAACATGTCTTAAAAATTCAATTGATTACAGCATTTAATTGATTAAAAATACTGAATTAATAAACTGTACACGTAACAAAAGGAGACCAGGTATCTCAGCTGACTTACAAGAATTGCATATACTCTGTTCTTATATCAATTAGTAATGAACTCACTACCAGCTCTATTTGAGTTCATAAACTGCTTTATTTTTATTTAAAAGTATCATGAGATTATCTAATATGAACTAACCATAACTTTCCCTTTTTTTTGGTTTTGTTTTAATTTAAAGTAACAGCAAATGTGTAATTGCAATGGGATTTTGCAAAAATAAACAAACAATCCTTGCTTATGGAGATCTAAGATATACCTCTTACAAACTTAAAAAACCTATCTCTTAACGTTCAAGAACAATATTTTTTCATACACTGTCTTTACATGTGGTGTTCTTTCCATCAGTTGACTGTCCTTTTTCGGATCTTTGGAGAAAAGTTGTAATATCCTATAAATAGGAAAATGAAAAGTTAAAAGGTCATTTCATGTCACAGTCTGATCTACTTTAAAAGTTGCTATAACAATGACTGTCTTTCTATGGAATGAGCATTCTAACTAATGACTAGAAGACTATGGATGAAAAAATGTCTTCAGTGGAGATGATACATTACTTCTGCTTGGTAACACTTTCCATAGGTGACATAAGTTGTCTTCCAGAAGGGCACTAAAACGAATGCTGTTATTCAGCTTAAGCACTCTGTTTGTTTAGTGCACTAATGAAAACATAAACATAAGTGAGAAATGTGGAAAGAACATCTTTCATGTGTAATTCTAAAGGAGTTCCTAATGTATCACTAATATCATTGAGACGATGTTTTCAGGATATCCACACAATATCATTGCCTTCAGTGGCTTTGCTAAAATACAATGTACTAAAATGCAATTCTTAAAGTAAGCAGAGATCTTAAGCATTAGGAAATTTATCAGTAAAGAGAGGTGTTAAGACTGTTGTTTAAACCAGTAAATATTCAGAACACACAGAAACAAATTCTTCAAGAAATGTTCTTTTTTTCAATATGTCACATTTCAGGCTGAACTCACTTCAAGGAAATGGAAATGAAAGAAAATAAGTAGTAGCATTAAGTAAATAAGTAACATTGGAAATAATATATATGTGGATTAGTTATTTTTTTTTGCACAGTCCTGCATTCTTAATAAAAAATTGATTGAGTTTGAGTTGTTAATTTTCCATAATTTTTTATTAGCACAATCTTCCTTGTTTACAATTTCAGCTATACAGCTATTTCAGCTATTGTATAAATAAGGATGAACAAGGAATTTTTGATTTTAAAAAATAATGCCGAATGTTTATACAAAGATAAATAGTAATTTAACATCCTAACATTTTCTGGTATTGTCAGTAAATATATTTTTCCTCTAGCAGAATAATTAACAGTCAGAATTTTTATATTAGTTTAAAATTCAAGTACATACTCCAATCTGTATTTTGTGCATATTTTGAAGATAGAGCCTTTTTTTCCAAAGCAGAAACTGCCTGTATGCAATGATGCCTTGCAAAAATACCAGGAGCATTTCAGTGAATACAGAGTAATCATGTTAAAAGTTAATTTTTTTGAGTCATTTGTTTTAGAAGGTATTGCTAACATTTATCTTTGACTCTAAGAAAGACTTTGGTTTAAGGAGGCCTTTTTCAGCACATTGAGTCACAACAAGTTTCAGTTCCGGTTCGACAAAAGTAAATGTTAGCAAATGGAAGCTTCAGCAAGTTCATTATCAGTACTTATCATTACCACACAAAGCAGATGAGGATCTCAGTAAACTGAAGTGCTTTTGGCATGGTAGAATGTGAATTTTGAGTGTTCTAAATGTAAAGTACAAATCTGTGTTCCTATAAAAAATAAGTTTGAGAAAGCTACTTCTGATCATTGTGGATCAAATGATACATTGAGACACATCCAATACTACCATTGTGTTCATGTGTGTGGGGAGTAGAAACTTTATGGTTTATCATTGCCATAGAAAATACATGTTAAATATCAGTTTAAACGTAAGGATGGTATGATTGAAAATTATAATCTAATGCAGAAAAGAGAGTGACAGAACAGCATTTAAGTATGTGTTAAGACTGAAAAAAGTTGTCTCTGGACAGATTTTATTTAGGTAACTAACGGTTTTGCAGAGGAAACCAAAACTAAATAACCTCAAAACACTGGAGAAATCATACTCCAACAGATTTGCTGTATTTGTGTTTAATGAAGAAAACAATGTTTCTGTTACATTAATAGATTTTTTTTTTTTAATATAAGAAAAATTATTTTTCACGTCTATATGTATTTTCTAAGGGTTTTTTTTTTTTGGATACATGATAAAGAGAAGCAAAACATAGATTCTTTTTTAAAACTAGATATTTAAACACCGAGTTAAATTTTCCTTCTCTTGCACACAGGGACATTTAAAACACCACATGAAAAAGGCTTCTCAAGTTTCATAAGTATTACAAGTACTGCCTATGCATAGTGATTCAGCAGTACTTTTTTCTGCAAAAGCATTGAATATGAACTATATGGTCCACCTCTTAGGCTTTAGTAAATATAATCTGTATGAATTCTCCCTAGACAGGAAGTATTTTCACTTTGTTAAACGATAGGTGAAGTTCTGAATGTTTTCTGAGCTGTGTAATATTAAATGGCTGTTGTGAGTATAAACAGGTTTTATAATAATTGTTCAACATACTAATAATTTTTTTTTATGAAAGCATGTTAACTCCACTTTATTAGAAATCCTATCTTGGTAAGACTCCTATTTGAATGGAAATTTGTGTAATGTTACTGAAATGATTAACAAACTCAACAAAAGTAGCAGCAGAAATAATATGACAATTAATTGGAACAAACAAGCTTGATGCAAGGGCCTATGCTAAATGAATAAGAAACATGATATACCTATCTTCCAAACTAGAGTTTTAAAAAGGGACTATTCAGGAATTGAAAGCAGGATAAAAAAAAGTAACATAATATTGTCAAATGCATAATAGTTTTGATATGCTGAATGCTAATTATCAAATTACCTTGTTATCCTCAGTAATCATAAGAATGTAGTCCACTCAAAATAACAAATTAATACAATCATGAAGAATTATAGAAGTAGAATATATCCCAGACTCTTTACTTAAATTTGTCATAATCTAAAATGTGTGATTGTTTCTGTGTTACTGGGACAGTTTGGGGAGAGAAGGCAAAATTTGTAGCAAGAAATAACACCAACCCTGAAGAATACCAAGCTTAATGGAAATACCTATGCAGTGGAAAACGCAGAATTGCTTGCTTCTCCCATCTGAAATCAGTTGGTCTAATAAAAATATTCTCTCCTTCGTTATTATTTTATTCAGAATATAATAAAGTGCATTCATAAACACACACTCATATATAGGTGTGGTCTAACTATTCTAAAGTAATGAATTTCATCTGATAAGTGAAAAAAATGTGTTGATAATGGCAAACTACTTGAAAGTTCTAGTCAGGACCAGAAAGACTCCTAATCAGGACTGAAAAGAACAGATAAAAAAGTAATAGAATTTCCAAGCTTCTTCATTTGTTAGTGTTTGTACTGAGGCTAACAGAAATGTAAGATGTTGTCAGACACTGGTATATGAACCAAGAAACTCCCTTCAAAAGACAAGAATGTATCTCACCAGGAGGAAATATTTTTTTTTCATAGACAGTATTGGTTAAAATTGGGGAGGTCATCAAGATGCCAAGGGAATCAAATGCCCTAACTCAAATTTAAAAAATTCTAGCCAGATATTCCATTTGTAGTTTTGAGCAAAACATTTTATTTTCTACTGTTTATGACTGCAGTAGTAGAAACATTTTAACCTTAGAAACCACACCCTAGCTTGCTATATTTATCTTATAAAAGATCTCAAAATAACAGCACTGTGGTTGAATTTCATTTTTATAGAGATTTTTATAGTATTTTATAGTATAGTATTTCTGAAAAAAAATTGTTGGTGCTAAAAATATTGTTTACCTACTTTGGAAATGTTTAGGAAGAAAAAAGTTCACCTGTTCACCAAATACAGCTATTTGAAGAACTGTCAGAGGAAAACCATTCCTGGTGGACATATGCTTTTGACCGAAATCCTAACCTACATAAACCAATGGCCACTGGCTTGCTATGCCTGTTTGCTGCTGAATATAATAATTTGATGTAAAGTTGAGTAAGAACTTGTGGTCTTAACTATTCCCCAGTTAGCCAGAATTTAAAAGTAAGGCTGTGAAGTGTTGATTTCATGCACAAAAGAGAAGTCTGTATTTACCTCTGCAGTCAAGTAATATAATCTTCTCTTTTTAACTACAGAAACCATAGAGCACTGTATTTTGACATATAATCAGTATAAGCCCTTGCAAGAGGGAATTCTAAGTATTACAAATAAGAACTGAAGCTCTGGATTATCTGACTGTCAAGTCAGGAGATACAGGCATCAAATAAATCTGCCAAGTAGAAAAATTTATTATTAAAATGCAATTATACCAGTATGGCTTTGGTAGACAACCCATGGAAACTCCTTCAGGCTAGAGCACTAAACTGCACTGAAACCATCAGCTACTGACAAGATCCATATACAACAGTTTGTACACCTTTTCTCATTCACTGACAATTTTTATAACTGTACTGCCCTGAACATATCCTATCAGGCACAAATAAGAACATTGATGGTAGCTAATAAATTTTTAACATATACTACAATCTATTCTTTAAGCTATATAACATAGTTCCTCCTGAAAGTGGTACAGAAATACCTGCAATTTTGATAAAGAATAGACCACTATGCTCTTGATATTCAGCTATTGGTTAATTTGAAAAGGTTTTAAAAAGAAGTCCCGCTCAGCTATTTACAAATAGCAGAGTATATGCAAATGGCATTACTCAGTTTACACCCTAGTTAAATGCTACTTTAGGTTGCAGCATATTATGTCTTCATGGAGAGTTTGCTTTATGTTAAAGGTTGCAAAGACAGTGAGATGTTTGTGTAAAGAACAGTTCTTGAGATGGATCATGTAAAGAACAGAGAGCTAGTTTAAGAAATGCTTTGGTCTACAAGCAGTTCGGTGAAGTTGGAAAATAATGCTCACATCAGGATATGCAGTACTTGATTAAATAAAAAGGGTCATGTTGAAAGAATGGGGAAGGGAGAAATACCCTAACATTCCATGGTGTCTTCACAGGCTCTTCTCAGTCGTGCAAGGGGCAATGGTTACAAGTTGGAAGACAGGAAGTTCCATCTCAACGCGGGGAAAAACTTGTTTACTTTGAGGATACCACAGCACTGGAACAGGCTTCCCAGAGAGGTCATGCAGTCTCTGTCTCTGGAGACATTCAAAATCCACCTGGATGAGTTCCTGTGCAACCTGCTTTAGGTAGACCTGCTTTGTCAGGGGGGTTGGCAGAGTAGATAATCTCCTAAGGTGCCTTCCAGCCCCTACCATTCTGTGATTTTGGATGTCTTCCCAAATTGACTGAGATACTAACATAGGCAGGATTGATACTAATTGATAGTTACAATCATAACTTGTGTTGTCTTTGTCTTACATTTTCCTTTTGTATCTCTTCCTACTATAACAAATAAAATTTTAACCCTTACTTTTTTTAACAACAATTATAAGTGATATAATAAAGGCTGGGTATCTCACTTCTTACAAGTTATGAACATAATTAAGAAATAGTAAGTTATTCCTAGAGCATAGAATGGTTTGGGTTGGAAGGGACCTCAAAGATCCCTGCCATGTTCCACCCCCCTGCCATGGGTAGGGACACCTCCCACTAGACCAGGTTGCTCAAAGCCTCATCTGACCTCACCTTGAACACATCCAGGGATGGGACATCCACAGCTTCTCTGGGCAACCTGGGCCAGTCTCACCACCCTCACTGTAAAGAATTTCTTGCTAATATATAAATCTCTCCTCTTTTAGTTTAAAACCACTACCCATAGTCCTATTACTATAATCCCTGCTCAAGAGACCCTCTGCATCTTTCCTATAGCCCCCGTTATGAACTGGAAGGGGGTCTAAGGTCTCACCAGAGCCTTCTCTTCTCCAGGCTGTGCAACTGAGGCTTGTAGGTCCTGAAAAAACTGGCACCATTGCAGCCTGAAAAAGATTGAATTTGATCCCTACTTCTATAGGGTTATGCAGCACCCCTGTAGTATGCTTACTCAGACTGCTTGTGTATCATGTATCTTATTCAGATTAACAGTTTGTGGTGATGATTATCTCAAACTTGTGAAGATTGTTGATGTTTGATATTTGGGCAAGCCAATGCAAGCATCCTTTTCTCATCTCATACTATTTTCTTATACCCTGTATGTAACATAATTTTGCCATAGTTCAACCCATTTAATAGGTTGATACCCTGGTCCAAACTTGCCTTATGTGCAACTGCTTAAATGCACATTTAAATATAGGTGCAGATAACAGGGAAGCTCTAGAGTATGGCAAGGAAGAACACTTGAACCTGTAGTACCTCCACATGCCCTCTTTTTCAGCCTGGTTGGCTTGGGAGGGAATGTGTTTTATCAAATATCCCATAGTGTCTTGCACTAACATCCTATTGGGAAGATAATTCAACCAGGGTCCTTTGTATGGGTAGGAGGAAAGGCAATGCCACATGTGACAAGGCAGTAGAAAACCTGTAGACAGCTATGGGCCAGCCAGACAGGAGTAAAAAAGTAGATCATAAAACAGAGAGAGTCTTTGATGGTCAGTTTTTTCATGGAAAATAAGACAATTGATCTAATCTACCGCATGCTGTACTGTATGTCTGATCTATGATGCAAATGGCAGTATCTAAATTAATTAATTAATTAATTTCATTAATTAATTAGTAAATATAATTACATTTACACTTCTGGGATAATGACAATTTCAATATGTGTATTTACAAATGTCTTGGTCACAGAAAGTAATACTTACAGGAAGCTTGTATTCTTGGTAACTGTTGATCAGGTCTTGAATGAAAGGATGTTTCAAAAGAAGTACAACTGGAATGGGTGTCAGATCTTCAGAGCCTAATTCTTTGTATATTTTGATGAAAACCTGTAAGAAAATATAATATGTGGTAAATTTATTAAGTATTTTTTAAAAATTGGGAAAAAGCAGAGTGCAGCAGGTATTTATTTAACATATAATAAAAGGTACTAAACCTTCTTTGAGTCAACCAGCATACCTTATCATAACTGCCTTCCTTCTCCAGATTACCAAATCTACAATTATCTTCGTCTTCACTTCCTCTAGTATGAAACACTTTGAGTAGAGTTGCCACTGAAATTATTCCTTCACCCATGTAACTCAAACCATCTTTTTCATCTTCTGTTAAAGTTGATTCTATATTGGTGTAATGAAAGGTCTAAGAAAATAAAGCATAGGTATAATACCTGATTATTAATGGGTCTATTTTGGTCATCTATCAATAGGTCATCTGTTTGGGTTAGACATTCATTAAGTATCAGTGGATTATATCTCCAAACTTCAGTTCTTACAAAAGAAAAATCATCAGCTCATACAAAATTACCTTTTGATCTGTAGGATGAAAAAATAGATCCTGAGACTCCATAAATATCCATAATGTTGGCTTTAGGAGAAATTTAATAAGCAGATTTCCCAGGAATTTGGCCAATATTCCACTGAGAAATTAATACTTTACAGAGCAACAAAACATGAAAATCTTGAATAGTTACAAATTACAATACTCTACCAAGAACTTTAAGCTTGTATAAGGAGTAAACTTAGTAATTAAAATCATAGAATCATATGGGGTTGGAAGGGACCTCTAGAGATTATCTAGTCCAACCCCCCCACCAAATTGGGTACACCTAGAGCAAGTTGCACAGGAACTTGTCCAGGCAGGTTTTGAATGTCTCCAGAGAAAGAGACTCCACCACCTCTTTGGGCAGCCTGTTCCAGTGGTCTACCACTCGTACAGAAAAGAAGTTCCTCCTCATGTTTAGGTGGAACTTCTTACACTTAAGTTTGTGCCCATTTCCTCTTGTCCTGAACACAGCCCTGTTCTCTTGACACACTCCCTTTAAGTATCTGCATGCATTCATTAGAGATCCTCCCTAAGTGTTCTCAGGACTAAAAAGACTCAAGTCCCTCAGCCTTGCCTCGTAAGAGAGATGCTCCAGGCACCTAATCATCTTTATGGCCCTTTGCTGTACCCTCCCCAGCAGTTCCCTGTCCTTCTTGAACTGGGGAGCCCAGAACTGGACACAGTACTCCAGATGGGGTCTCACCAGGGCAGAGTAGAGGGGTGGGAGGACCTCCCTCAGCCTGCTGGCCACACTCTTCCCTGGCCTTCCTGGCTGCAAGGGCACATTGCTTGCTTATGGTCATCCTATTGTCCACCAGGACTCCCAGGTCTTTCTCCTCAGAGCTGCTCTCCAGCAGGTCAGCCCACAACCTGTACTGGTGCTTGGGGTTATTTCTGCCCTGGTGCAGCACCTTACATTTGCCCTTGGTTTTTTATTTTTATATTTTTCTATGGGAAGAGAAGAAAATTTGGGATATTCACATGAAAAAAGCAGCATGACTTTTCTAATACAAATCAAGTACTCACTGCAAGAACTTTATTTTGGCTAAAAGTCAACAAATGGCCACCAGGTCTCCACAGAAAAAAAATGAGAAAGATTATGTGCAGAAAAATTAGAAGTTTACCATAAACAAGCAATGAGGTCTATTTGTGGTGATATTACAGATGGTCAAAGAGAAAACAAAACAAACAAACAAACAAACAAAAGAAACCCCCCCAAAGCTTGCTGTAAAGATTTGTGAGCGCAAAGATGAGAAAGGACTTCATAAAGGTGAATGATGCTTTGACTAGATGAGGCCACTGTGTAGACTAACCACTAACAACAACAGGAAATTGCATTTAATTGATTAGGCCCTGTGTAGGCTAACCACTAACAACAACAGGAAATTGCCTTTAATTGAACATACCATTTCTTTCCTCATTAGGAAGGAGAGACTGCTGCGATACAGTCACGCTTGTACTACATGTCTTAGACTGCAATACGTGTATTTTTCAACACAGGGGGAGCAAATCATTGATATACTCTTTTATCACTCACTTGTGGAGTATCAGTACTTAGGCTTTTCTATCTCTCATTACCATTTACATTTAGCTATAAGACCTAGACAACTAATCACAAAATTATTGAGATTTGAAAACTCTGCATTTTAAGTGAAAGAGTCTTTGCTATGAAGTTAGTGAACGTAAAAAAAGTCCCTAGAAAGTTTGTCCAATCTTCTTCTATTGACATCATTAAAATTTCAGCCGTATTTCTGTAGGTAACTATGAGTGAGAAGTCATTACAATTACCAGGAAAGAAAAATAGAAGAGACAACTTAAATTAGGTGCTGCTGTGTAAATGCCTTCATATAAGATGGCTATCTAAGCTGTATTACAAAACTTTTTTGAGATGAGTTTTGTATTTCGTATTTGGTGAATATCCAACTAATAATATATACCAGATTTCCAGTACCTGTAGTGAGAACTGGGATATTTAGATCACATATAAACAGCCACAGGTAGACAAAGGTTTAGGATCTGAATTTGGTGCTGAATATGGAATATCTTTGGATATCTTCAGGGATCTATATCTTTCTATCTGATGGAGCTTTACTCAAACATGACATGGTACCAGCGCATAATTAATATTGGCCCCCTTGTGGTTGTGTCCCTACTGAAGCCATTGGTGAAAACCCATGCACTTCAGTGGGAGAGGTTTTCTACTTGTTCTCTTTTTTCTGGATTCAACATTGTTGTTAAAGTGTATATATATATAGAACATATGAAAGAAAAGAAATAAAGATTAAAATTATGTTCTATCAACTCTGCAATTCTGAGCGCCAACCTATAAAGGCAAAGAGAATCCAGATATGTAAGAGGTTCATTTAGCATCTAATTCTGAGATATTTCTACATTTCTAAGGGAATCCCCAAGATGAATTAGGCACACAAACTGTCCATATTAGGAGACACTGTGAGACATACAACAGACAGAGCACAGATTCACAGAGACGATACATTGAATGGGAAACTAAGCCTGAGGAAATTCTCAGGTTGGATAGGGTCTAGCTCTCCTTCCTCAAAGATACTTTGTTAATTCTAGATTGAAGGGAAAATTTTCCCGTCATCTGTGACTTGCAGCCTTAAGAAGTCTTTGACACATAGGTGATAATGTCAGTGCAGTTACTTACAATCTTACAAAAGTCCCAACCAAATGGATCAAACCAAGGAGAAAACAGTAAGGAAGATAACAGCTTGCATCGTTTTATATCCAATGGTGTGCGAGTTAGAACTTTCCACTGAAATATAGGAAACTAACTGGGAACATTCTGTGCTCTCCTTCTTTCTATGAAATGTAAAAAGGAAATGGTCTTATTTAATCTCTCCCATTGAGAAAAACTGTGTTGTGCCAAATAAAAGCAGACACAGAGGAATAAATAATATATGTTTTTATATCAAGTGATAATATGTAATTATGAGTATGTATAGGATTACACTGTGTAGTAAAACTATACCCTTTCCATACTGTTTCTAGAGAGCACAATTGTATTTTAAATATTAGGAAAATGCTAGAGTAACCGTAGCTGTGAAAACATAGTGAAACATTTTATTATCTAGAAGAGTGAGCTCTTTCCAAGGAGTGTACAGATATATATTTTATGTCTTAAAAATAACTTACACTTCAATAATAAGTAAGTGATAAATGCAGTGCATTAATGGCAGTTTTGAGATTTTAAGAATAACAACACACTCAAGAAATACTAACAATGTTCAAAAGCCCAGCTTCATATGATGTGACAATATGTACATCATGGCTCTAAAAATAATTTAAAAAATAATTTAATTTGAAACTATTAATCCTTCTGATTTACGGGTAAACCAAAACACTTGAAAATAACAACCAAGGTGTATATACTTCTTCAGAAACATACTGGAAAAGAAAGCAAGATCAGCAGTGACATCATGTTTTATATCTTTAGATAACATCATCATAAATCACACTACAGTCTAATTCCTGGGGATTGATAGCTGGATTTAATTGTCTAAGATTTTAGAATGTCCTCAGTTCATCTGTGCAAGAAGTAGATACCAGTAAATACCTTAACATTTCATTATTATTTGGCAAGCAAATTTTCATACTTATGGAAGAATACTTCTCAGTATTATTACCAAAGTCAGTGGAACTATTTGCAAAGTTCCCATTAAGTCAGTGGAGCTACTTGTAAAGACTGAAGCTACCTAGAGTCCTATTGGAGGACAAGAAAATATACAGAAATCTAGCTAATTTTTCAAGCACCGCTACTATTCTCGAATATTTTACTGTAATATTTTACCACACATGGAAGAGAAGCTGCTTCTTTTCTGTGAATATATGTTCCAGTAGCAACGCTAAGTGCTCTGTAAACACCTTCAACTGGATCAGAGTGGGAGGCAAAATAAAGTAGCATCGCAGTATAATTAAGCAGAGCAGGATCATTTCTGGTATCAGCAAATAAACTGAAGAAAAACTATAAAAAGACAAAAAAACATGTAAATTAATTTCTACAAGTGGGATTTAATCAAATATAAATCAAAGATTAGAGAAAAGGATGAAATAAAGTAATCACTGCTGGTAAGTGATATTATCTTTAAAAATCTGTTGAGGCTGTGTAAATCAATATAAATCATAGAATCGTAGCATCATAGAATATGAGGTTGGAAGGGACCTAAAGGATCATCTGGTCCAGCCTTTCTTGGCAAAAGCATGGTCTAGACAGCACCTTGTCCAGCTGAATCTTAAAACTGTCCAATGTTGGGGAATCCACCACTTCCCAGGAGAGATTATTCCAATGGTTTATTGTGCTTATTGGGAAAACTTTTCCTCATGTATCCAATTGGAATATCCCATGAAGTAACTTGTAACCATTATCCCCCCTCTTTTCCATGTGACTACTTGTAAAAAGGAAGACTCCATCTTCTCTGTAGCACCCTTTAAATACTGAAACATGCTGATGTTTCCCTTAAGCCTTCTTCTCTCAGAGCCAAACAAGCACAGTTCTCTTAGCCTTTCCTCATAGTACAGGCTTCCCAGTCCTTTGATCATTCTGGTGGCCATTCTCTGGAGGCTCTCCAGCCTGTCCACACCTTTTTTATGTACCAGGACTGAACACAGTATTCCAGGTGTGGCTTGACAAGTTCTGAGTGGGCTGACTTCTTTATCTCTGCTGGTGATGTCCTTGCTGATGCAATCCAGCCTCCTGTTGGCTTTCTTTGCCACAGCAGCAGCATGCTGTTCACTGATACTGAGTTTGTTGTCCAGAGAACCTCAGGTCCCTTTCCACAGAGCTGCTCCCCAGCCGGGTACATCCTAGCTTGTGCTGCACTCCTGAATTATGTTTTCCCAGGTACAAGACCTTACACTTGTCCTTGTTGATCTTTGTAAGGTTCCTGTTAGCCCATTCTTCCAGCCTTTCCAAGTCTTCCTGCAGCATGTCCCTCTCTTCTGAAGTGTTTGCTTCCCCACTTAGTTTGGTGTCATCAGCAAACTTCATCAGGGCACACTTTATCCCATCCTCCAGATCACTTATGAAGATATTAAACAGTGTTTGGCGCAGTATCAGTCCTGTGGACCCCACCTGTGACAGGTTGCCAGATTCAAAAGGGGATATTTACCACCGCTGTTTAAGTGCAGACTGTCAGGCCCCACCCACTGCGCAGACAACTTGTCTAGTCCTTAACACATCAGTTTCTCTAGGAGGAGGTTGTGGAGAACCTTGTGGAAAAGCTCTGGAGAAACCCATGTACGCAACGTCCACCACTTACCTCTCATTAGCTGAGCAGGATACTTTGTCATAGAAGCAATCAGATTTGTCAAGCATGATTTGCCCTTGGTGACTACACGGTAGCTTGTCCCAATCATGTGCATCATTTGACTTTGGATAGCCACCAGGAGGATTTGTTCTGAAACTTTCCCAGGGATCAAAGTAAGACTTATGAGACTATCATTTCTTGGATCCTCCTCGAAGACCTTATTCTAGATGGGGGTGACGTTAGCCTTCTTCTGGTCTTCTGGGACATATCTTGATCTCTATGGTTTCTCAAAAATTATGGAGAGTGGCCTCACAACAATGTCAGCCAGCTCTCTTAACACCCTTGGGTGGATATTGTAAGGGCCCATCAATTTGTAGGGGTCGAGCTCCTGTAATAGTTCACCTTCTACCTTCGCTCACAGTGGGTCTATGTTTTCATCAACCTGTATTTTTATTCCCAAGGACTGGGGCCCAACAGTGCTGTCAGAGACAGAAGTAAAGGAAGTGTTGAGAACCTCAGCCTTTTCAGCATTGTCAGTGACTCAGTGTGTCTGAGTCACTGAGTCATTCAAGGAAACAGAAACTGTAGGTTTTTTTTTTTCTGTGGACTTTCACAGAACAGGAAGAAATTAATAAAATCTTGTATCACAAAAATAGGTCCAAAATATTTTCCTGTAGTCAGATCACACTAATATCTCTGTCTTCCATGGAGAATTCCATAAGCTTAGATACAGGGATCATTTTTCTCCCATTCTTTACAAAGCTGGTTACTCTGTAGCAAAATTAACAAAGTTCAAAGGAGAACAGGAGTAATTAAGTCTTTCTGAGCAGGCTATGATTTAGAACACTGAAGGACATTTCCTAGATTCCTTTGAACATTATTTCTAACATTGATGTTTTTATACATGGAATTATATGCTAAAGCACCACCTGACCTCAAAAACCACTGAAACATTGCAGCAGTTACAGAGAAAAAAGAGAGCTGAGAAAATTTTGAGTGAGAACTCTCAGGTTAGAATCATGTGGTCTCTTCAAAATATCTATGTTTTTAAAGTTACCTGTAGGAGATTTCTTAGCCTATCTAAAGGCAAAGGTTCTATGCAACTTTCCGTTATGCTTAGGTCTTCGTCTCCATTAAACCATAATCCAACCTGAGTAAAAAATTTTAAAAAAGTTTTTTATTTTCACACATTAAAATAATGTGGTCTTTACGTTCTACAATTTCTAAGAGCTTAGTTCTTTGACTTAAGCTGAATTTGCTATTAATATGCAATGACATCAGAGTAAATAAGTAGCTGTTTGTACTTTATAACCGATCCTTTGGGAATTACTGAAAATGGAGTAGTAGAAGTGACTCTATGTACTTGAAAAAAATGAAAATTAACTAGGTAGTTGTAAACCTAAGAAGTAGAATATGATGCAGAGTTCCTGTGTGTGTTCTGTCTTTTTACCTTTTTGGGTATCCTTTGCCACCCCATGGCTTTTTTCCTAGCTGTACTTTTGGAAGAACTGTCCGCACATTTTCAGTATAATGAAGGACAGAGGCATGGCTTTTCCCATGCTTGCCTGCTCTCAACAAGACTAAGTGTCCTATAATGCCTACAGAGCTGTAAATTAAAAGTGCCTAGAACCAAATCTGTAATACTAGACTCACCACTCAGGAAATATCAGCTAGATCACCCCTTCTAAAATAGAATGCCCATGAGCACACTGCCTACAGAAAAACTTACTTGTTTGGAAGCGGCCCATGTTAAACCATGACAGGTTGTGTGAACAACATGACACTATGGACAATTGAGTACTGTTACCTGTGGATGTTCCCTATCACTTGTGTAGTTAACTAGTACACGAATAGATAGAGGGGCCAGATAGGGCACCTCAGATTCCCAGTGGAAGGTTCTTTCTGTTATTCTCAATGAATGTTGCTTGACATTGTTGCTTGTTAAAATAAAATTAAGTTTCATTACTCCATTTTATGGATGTAAGTCTCAATATTAAGCAGAGAATAAAGTTTGTTTCCATTTTTATTGAAAGATTTTAACATTTGAAAAAAAATACCAGTATTCCCTATTAGATTTATAGACAAATTAAAGATTTCAAATATTTGACTATATCAGAGAACAGTTTCTTTAGAACAGAAAGGATTTTCAACTAAAATTAATTTATGGGAAAAGTAGGAAATGAAAGTAAAAAAGTAAACTTTTTTAGTCTGATTTGTGAAATATTTAAAATGCAGGTTGAATATCTGAATGTGAATAAACAATACATAATTCAATTCAGAGAGTTTAACAAAAGAATATACTTCAAAAGAGAAAAGAATTATAACCTGCATATACTGGTCCCGAGTAACAAAGCCTGATCCAGCTACATCAACAGACTTGAAGCTATAAAGCGTTTTGAGAAGTTGTATCACAGATGGCACTGGCCAAGGCTGTGCTGCTGCTAGCAAGAATCTGCACCAGTCAGTAAGTTCTGAGTTCACTGTGAATGCGGATGCCAGATTTTGTAACTATAACAAAATAATAAATGTTGTCAAATGTACGTGCATAAATATACAATTTCTGTACAGTATGTATCCTTATGCTTTTTTTTCTTGTTAAGATGGACAAGGTTCTGCAGTGAGATTTGAAAGACATATAAAAGACATGCATCACTAAACACTGTCTATCTGTCCCTGAGGCCAATTGGCATGTGCAGTTGATATCCCTCTAGATAAATACTGACTCCCTAAATAGGAGTCTATATCTAAACCGCCTAAGAGATAACTTAGTACATGCTAACCCCTGAACCATGCTTCATCTGGAAGAGCACTAAGAATAGAACTGACAATTTAGCAGAATGAGTATAAAATGTAATAAATTCTTGGGCCTGTGCCACAGTCCTTTTTGCCTACTCTTACAGTGGTTCACCACGTGACTTTTCTCTGCTCCAACATTATTTTCAGTTACAAAAAAAGTAGTAGTAGAAAACCTGCTTTGCGGCTTGCCATACGTATCTTTTTACAACTGAAGACATTGTACATGGATAGCAGAGAAAAGTACAGAACACAAATAGGAGAACACGTGTAAAATCTCCTGACAAAGCATTGTGAAGGCCGTATCTGATAGTTATTCTGTTATTAAAAAAAACCCAGTACTTTAAAGCACTAAAAGTTCCAAAAGAATAAAAAAACATGGGTATGTGCACATGTGGTCTATTAATAAACAATGTTTGACTCAGAGATTTCCCCAATTAATTAATTTCCTGTGCTAAGATTAGATTTTTATATACTGATGATGACAGCTGTGCCTAGTTTTCACTGATCTCAGTGGAAATTCATCACTCAGTAACTTTGAAGTGGTTTAATCATGCAGTTCATCTGGGTGAAGAACATTTGAATAAAGCAGTTACCCTCATGTAAAATCCAAGTAAAATCTTAATATTGACTTGCTGTCAGAAATAATTATGAAAAGTATGCTAAAACAAGTAACCTTCTCATCCCATAGGTTTACCAGCAACATCTGAAAGTAAAATTAATCACAGAATTCAATGTTGGAAGATTTGGAAAGATGAAATAATAATTTTTGATGTTCCTAAATCTGCAAAATCTTGGATAAATAAGTTTAAGATCAGAGAGCCCCAGATTTTATTCTCCTGTTTTGCGAGGAAGAACCTAAACAGTCCTATTTTAACTCCTTTGAATGAATTTTCAATGGTGTCTAAAGAACTGATGTAATTTGAAAATAGTAAATTTGAAATATAGTGCTGAGAGAAGCATTTTATTTCTGGCACAGTGGCTTCCAGAATCTTTCTCAAGTGAAACAGAAGGTTTTAAAGGAAAAATTGATTATGGCTTTTGAGAGTTATACTTTTGACTTTACCATAGCAAGGACAATACTTGCAACCTGGCTGTGTCCCTGCCCATGGCTGGGGGGTTGGAACACGATGATCTTAACTCTAACCATTCTATAATTCTATGATTCTATCACAACGTTGCATCTTCTACACAAACCAATACTTCAGTTGAAGTGAATATAGAGGTTAACTTACATCTGAAAGTGTTAAGGTCATCCATGCATCAGGAAGGCAATTTGTTCCAAGATTCAAATTAATCAAGTCAAGAAAAATGTAAATAAATACTTTCTTTTGTATAAAACCTAATAAAAGAAAGTCAATATATAAAAAAATTATATTTACCATTTTAAATAGACTTTTTTGTTATAGGAAAAGTATTTTTTGTATTTTATTTGCCATATGGGAAAATTATTTATTTATTAGGTACTATTGATAGTGGTAAATTTTTTCAAGCCAAACATAACAACATAACTTTTTCTTGTTTAAAATAAATCACACGTGGCCTGCGTAACAGCAAAATGTCAAATATTCCAATACAATCTAATTATTTTGAGACTTCTCTTGATTGGCATTGTGATCACTAACCCATCCTCACGCAGTCTATACTGGCAGTTAATAAGGAATTCATAAATACCAATAACACATATATTCTGCGTATTGAATACCTACCAACCTTCTCTTTCACTGGGCTCTATTTCATTAAATCATAAATATATCTCTGCTCTTGAAAGCAAGTCTCTCTTAGATAATGTGAGGGAAAACAGGCCATCACTTGTTAAACTTTGAAACAAAATTGAATTGCTTTAAAAGCTTCTCAGAATTGGCTTGTGGGAGCTATAAATAGTTACGTCAACTTTATTTTGAAGAAAGCGCAAGTTAAAAATAAATAAGTGCAAGAAAACCTCTTTGTTTTTAAAATACGGATGGATTTGCTTATAAGCAAACAAAACTTCAAGGTTTAAGCACAGTCTTAAAATGCAAAATTATGTACATCAAAATTTAACAGTCTTTTTTTTTAGAAATGATTTTGCTGGCTCAGTGAGGATTCACTACAAAAGCTCTGCAGCAGCAACAAAGAACATCAAATAAGTTTTGAATTATCTATAGTTTGAGAAACAAAGCAGATTTGGTCAGGTTATGATCAATTCCATAGTGTCAACAGAGTAAGTTTTAAGATTACCTTTAAAAGCAAACACAATCTGTGAAATACCACAAGGAATTATATTTCTTTTTTTATACAGGCAAACTTATTGTCCTTTTGGAAAGGCTGTGCGCATTCTATGGCTAACAAACTTTACTCTTTGAAGTGGAACAGTAAAGTGAAATTTCCTAAGTTTTATGATTTAAATGGTAGAAATATTAAGAATGTGTTTGAATACTAATTTCATCATTCCAGTATTCAAAATCAAGTTGCCACTTTGAATTAGTAGTCTAGAATCTCTGTAGACTTGTTTTTTCCTCCAATTAGGAAACTGACGAGTAATGTCCTTGGCATGTCTTAATACAGCAGAGAAATTCTACGCATATATATGTTTGGAGAGAGGAGAGAAGCTGCATTTCCTTCCTAAAATGAATTTGAATTTTGGGGGGTTTTCTGCACAAATTTCTAAAATATCCTCATGTCAGTTTTTGTGAGCTAGATGACTTCAGGAGCACACCTAAAAAGTAGTTGAGGGGCAAGAAAATCAAAGAACTTAAATCAAGAGATAGTATGTGAAATGGAGTCTAAAACATTAATTGCAATTTTTAGAACTTTGATTTGATTGTAAATAATTCTGGAACATAGTTTTTGAGTAAATTTGACATTAGGGGATGTAAGCTTATGGCAAACATGAATAATTAATTGAAAGATATTTAAGCACTGTCGGGTGATCTATCCAATTGTCTTCCTCTGTGGTAAATGTGAAGAAACAACACTTTTTTGCTCAGAGCTAAGCTAAGGACAGGTAGACTTAATGCTTAGTGACATATTTTTCTGATGGTTTTTATCAGAGTTAGTTGATGGTTGGGCTAGATGACCTTAAAGGTCCCTTCCAACCTAGACAATTCCATGATTCTTTCAATTTAATTCAGAGGTTGCCAATGCTTTAAAATCATGCTATGAGTGGGCAGCTACACAGATGGTGCTGAGAAAAGAATGCTGGTGTGTAGAAACACTTTTAATTAGAAAGGCTCACAAGAATTTTGGAAAAAGAATCACAATTCAGAAAGATTTTGGAAAACTGGAGAGATGGTCAAGATCAGTAAGTAAATTTCACTGGAAACAGATTCAAAGTTTTTTGAGGAAACACATTGCACAGATTAATTCAGTTATCACATTACTGTTGCAATTATTCCATTCTGCTGTTGGACATTCAGGGGAGACAAAACGGTATTACATGACTTATGAGAAGATCCTTAAAATTGGCAATGCCACATATCTAATAAGGTACCCTGTACAATTTATATATTGTTGCTTATTAGGTAAACTATAAGTAAACATTTTTGTTTTCTGAGAAATCACAGATGAAGATATTTCAATGCTGGATCTTTTATAACCAAGCATATAATGCACAGTACTGATCTCTTCTTCTGATGCCTACAGATTAACTCTACTTGAGTGGACTAACATGCCTTAATGAGGCGTGCATTCAAAAGCTACTCTATTTCTGACACATTATTTACAGCTGTAAATAACATGAATATTTATGCAAGATACACAAAAAATGACTATATATGTATGTTTGTGTGTGATGTGTGTCTAGCATATCTTCTGCAATTACATGTTTGGCATTGAAAGTAGACAGATTTGATCTAAAGGTGAATGACCTCACCTTCATTTCTCCCATATTATTTCTAACTCATCTTCATCACTGCTGGGATCACTGCTAAAGTGATTTCACTTTAGCTTTTTTTTTATATAAAGCATTGCTTTTTTCTTGAAGGTAGAAATATATTCTGCTGGTATCCCTTACTTTACTTGGAAATTATCAAGTAGAAAGCTTCACTTAAAACATCTAAAATTATGAAATCATAAAATCAAACACTTCTCTAAACATTTCTCATTCTCAGGTCCTAGATCAAAAATCATAACGCAGCATTATTACTGAAAATCTCATAGACATTTTTACAGAGAAAAAAAGTGGTTCAAGCTGTAAAATATATTAGTCATATCCTGGCTGTAAAAATATTTGCTATGTGAAAACTGATTTGTGCAATTAATAATCAGCAATGGAAAATGGACCCACTCTGCCACTGTAGGACTGTCTTCTGAAGGACAAATCTGACAAAAATCTGTGACATCATGTTAAACCTTTAACATGACAATCATGTTAAACCTTACCCACAAGAGAATAAAAAGTAGCAACACATACAGATAAGGAGAGAAGATATGACCCAAAGTTCATAGGCTACAGAGATCAAGCAATCATCTGACAGTAACGATGCACTGATTTTCCACACATGTATCAAAAGAAAATCAGGGTTCCCAGAATCAATGAAATTTCTTCTTCTATTAAAGCAGATAGTACAATGATAGTTAACGCCAGTGGTTATAAATGTGTTATGACTCAGGTAAATGCAATAAACAATCACATAGAAATTAAGTCACCTTCCATCCGCATGTCACCAAGGTGAAAATGTACTCTGTTATTTTTGTTCATTGTCTTGAGATTTACAGAAGCCAGGTATGGAAGGCAAATGTAAACATCTACTGGAGATTCAGCAGTGAACATAAAAAAGCACCATATTTTAATATTAGAATACATTATTAAAAAGAATATAAATTTTACTCTTGTTAATCCTGCGACATAATGTGTTAAAGTGTTCATATATGTTACATAAAGACTGTGAAATAAAAACTAACAATTTTTATCTAGTCACTTCCACAGAGACTCTCCAAATCAAACTCAGAGGAATAATCTGGTCTTTCATTTGTCATTGTATCACATCCCTGCAGTCTTCTATTTCTTTTCCAAGTAGCATTCCACAAATGAATAGCTTTCTGAGGGTCAAATTTTTTGATATCTGGAGAGTTCATCTGAATTATCATAAAATCCGTCACACTTTCAGACCTTAGGTTAGAATGCAAGTGCATCATGGTGAGTTTCATTTGACTGAAGCCTCGCTCTGTTTCAGCTGAACTTGCTGGCAGAGTTAGGATCAAATCTACTAATGTCAGGATGTTGGGATACTTCTTCGAATAGTCTGAGTTCACTATATCCCATGTCAAGGTCTGGATATTCTGAAATCTAAAAAGTTTTTTAAGAAGTATAATTATAACTATCACTTTGAGTAAATCAATAAAGAGACAGAAATGCAGTTATCTTATTACCTGTTATACAGCTCTAATTTCAACATGCTCCACTCAGTTTCTACTTCACCCATTTTCACACTAGCAGCTTCTAGTATGACTTCATAATGTTTAGTCAAGACAGATACTTCCTTTTCACCAAATTCTGCAAAACAAAAATATTATTATGCTTTTAAAAAATTTAGAAGGTGCACTTTAAATAGCCACTATCACAGTTCTATACCTTGTTTCATTTTGTCAGGCCATAGTTTAAAACTTCCAATAGTAGTTGCTTGCAAAACAGCTTGACTTGCATCGCAGAAACAATCACGTAGCCTCTTCATCAAATTATTTAGTACTTTGGTCCGTATTGCTGAAATATTTCCATTTCCAACAAGCTGATAACCATGAAAGTGTTGAATGGCCTCCACCAGTCGTTCCTTTGGACCAGCTCTGAAAGATACCGAATACAAAAAGGATATCTAATACTCTTTTATTATATACCAAGAGATCATGGTTCAGTTGTTAGAAATGCCAGACCTTGTTTGATACATGTGGAGTGTTTCCAGTGTTGATTCCACAGTGGCAAATATGTCTGCAATGGAGGAGGTGTGATCTAGAGTAACACGTGATAGAATGTTGAGGACATTGATGACATCCAACAAGAAATGAGAAAACTTGACTATCTCCATTCTCAGAAGGAGTTGTAGAAGATCTTTGACTTTTTGCCAGTTCAAGGCTCTTGAGTCTCTTTCAATCTGGAAATCAATATAGAAAAAGAAAGCATCAGATATGTGGACTAAAATTAGACTTAATTTTTCCTGAAGTTACACCCAAATTTTAGATCATTTACCTTACTCAGATGTAGAACAATTGCAGGATAACCTTTAAGGAGAATTTGTAGAGCTGTTTGTAGACGAGGAAGCCACTGGGAGCCTCCAACGCGAGAAGGAATAGCTGGGCGTAAATTAATAGCTTCATATGTGGCTTTGAGATTATTCTTATTGAGAGGTGAGTTATGATAAAAGTAATACATATTTTTCAAGACATTCATTAAAATGTTGTAGAGTTGAATATTTTTCAGTGCTCCTTTGTAAGCCAGCTTTAGGCGGTGAGCAAAACAATGCACAGACTGTACACAGGGCTGAATTTCCCTCAGAAGTTTAGCTACCCCACTGTTTCGCCCTACCATGACATCTGTCCCATCGCTTCCAAATCCAACTAATTTTTTTGACCAGTCCTGGCTTGCCAGACTGAGCTGAAGATTTATTTGTAATGTTTCCTCAATTGCATTTTTTATAGTTGAAGCATCAGTTTTGTGAACATGTTGAACACCAACAATCTGGCAATAGACTTTCCCTTTATTTGCAAAGCGTACATAGACAACTGCAGCTGCTTTGAGCATACTGTCTGTAACTCCATCACTAATAACAGAGAAAAATTTGCATTTCTCCAGTTTCTCTTTCAAAGATCTTCTCTCTACTTCAGCAATAAAATGTATAAACACTCTTGCCGACTTGTCATTTCTAAACACGGAACCAATATCCACTCCTTTCATATCATCCAGTTTGCACATCCAGTCGAGGTCTGTAAATGGACGACCAGATTTAGCAATAGCATGGCATGTTCTAAAAATATTTTCTACTCTACCCAACGTTATTGAGTTCATGCTCTTCAACATCTGCTCAGCAGAAGCTGTATCTGGTGAAGCAGTACTGGCAGCTTCCATGCAGGTAGCCCAGGCATGAGCTTCACTACTCTGGTGTGTATTTATATACTCAAGTTTGAAGTCATCAGTGCCAGAACAAAAATTATGAATGTTTTCCCCCAAATCCACATTGTGCTTACGACATGGTGCACAAAACATTATTCCCCTTTCATCATCATATTTTAACCAGGAGTATTTTGTTAACCATATTTTTGGAAACTGGCGATTCTTCTTTGTTCTCTGATGTTCCAAATCTTTCTTCTCTTTCCCTCTGTCACCAACTTCTCTCTTGCTAGAAGAATTACTCTTGCTTTTAAATTGCTTCAGTGCTCTTATGGCTATAATTTAAAGAAGAAACAACTAAATATAAAATAGCCTTTTTTTTAACATAAATTACCAAATGTACTTTTTTTCTTTTTTTTCATTCACATTTATTCTGTTAATTTGGGACTAGACTGTGGCTTGAAATAGCCATAAAAAAAAAATGAGAAAAACTGAGATCTACTCTTAAATTACTTGGAAGCTACCCAGGACCCTTGTAAAATTGGTCAGCTTTGACTCCAATTTCCTTTTGACTAAGAATCACAGAATCACAGAATTGTCCGGGCCGGAACGGACCTCCAAAGGTCATCTAGTCTAACCCCCATGCAGTTAGCAGGGACACCCCCAACTAGCCCATGTTGCTTGGGGCCTCATCAAGCCTCACCTTGAATGTCTCCAGGGAAGGGGCCACAACCACCTCCCTGGCCAACCTGTTCCAGTGCTCCACCACCCTCATTGGAAAGAATTTTCTCCTAATCTCCAACCTGATCTCCTGCTCACTTCCACCGTAAAGCCATTCCCCCTTGTCCTGTCACCACAGGCCTTTTTAAGCAGACTCTTCCCAGCCTTCCTGTACCCCCCCTCAGATACTGGAAGGCCTCTATTAGGTCTCCCTGGAGCCTCCTCTTCTCCAGGCTGAACAACCCCAGCTCCAAACTACCAGAATTTTGTCAGAATATGCAACCATTAAAGTACACCAGCATCAATACCATTTTTAAAATAGAGAAAAACAGAGTTAAGGAGTGGAATTCAGATAGGTATAATGTCTCCAGAAAACACTACAGAAGCCACAAACCTATTATGATCCCAACTACACTGGACATTAACAGAAAAGCAAGTTCATAGATATATAATCAGATACTTGTTACAGAATATGTAGCTGACTTGATCTTCTTAAAATATATTTATCTGCAGAATGATTTTATTACTGCTTTGAGAAAGAGGAACTATATAAGCTTCATATTGTTTCTCAAAATGGAAACATTCTTAAAGCACTGAGATTATTCTCAATATTATTTTCCCAAATTGTTCTCAAGATGGTAATTAATTTTGTGGGAGCAAATGCCATAAGCTGACATTTTTGAAAATTCTATCACTAGAGCTCATGAATCTCCTACTTTTGGCAAGTAATTTAATGATTCTCTTAGTACACTGTGCCATAAGGTCATGACTGAAAAGAAAGCAGTCAAATAATGAAGATAAATTCCATGCAGAAGTAGGGCAATGAAACTAGAAAGCTATTCACTAGGAAATAGCAGAAATAAAGCATTGAGGAAATGACCTAAGAACAATCTGACTCCTCATCCTTATTGTGATGTGTACGTCAACTGGGAAAAATTAATGATTACATTAAGTTAATTACAGAAAGAAATGCCATTTCTGGAGCTTTAAAAGATCTTAAGAAATAGAGTTCTTGTACCCCACTCTTTTCTATTTTACAAGAAAGGGCAAATTTTCATATATGAATTAAACAATTTTGAGAACTGTTTGTCCCTGCTCTCATAAAAATGACGGTTTGTCTGCTCCATTCTATTATGAGCATTCTGAAAGGCAATAATATTAAAAAATGTTAGGAATATGCAGTTTAAATACATTTCCACTATGAACAATTCTTTTAAAGAACTTTAAATCTGAGGTAGCAGTTGTGGTCCACATGGACAGCAAAACCAACTAGACCATAGAAGCTTCATCTACATGCTCAAGTACCATAACAAAGACCAAAAAGACGAAAGGAAGCATTTTTAACATACTGTAAAGATTAAGAGCCTTCTCTCAAATTAGGCAGCCACAAAACCACAAGAAAAGGTTAAAAAGGAATGGGGGGAAGTGCTAATAGATCTGCAATTGCAAAGTTAAAGGGTGGAAGGGACAAAATAGTTGTAACATCTTTATAGGGCCTACTGCTGCTTAAGCTGTACAAATTTGTACAAGTACAAATTTGCTGTTGATTAGAAAAATGGGAATCAGAGTAGTTTCTGTGAGCCACTGTCAGGGAAAAGATTCCTTGCATCACAGACCTTCAATGTTAACAACATTTTTCAAGTTTTAATTTTTTTTATTTCAAAACACAGGGGTTAAAACTCTTAGAAAAAATATATTTGGACATAATGTGTTTATAAATGATCTGCCTTATGTGTCTTTAGAAAGTCTTACAATGTATAAGACCTTACAGTGTGTAAGTAAATATGTAATTAAGAGGCATGAATCATCAGATCAGCTCTATAATCCATCTAAACTATGATTATACTCATTGCAAATTCTCCCTCTAGGATATTCCTACCATGCTTCCCTAAGGAAATGAAACTTTTGCAGTTGTGTTGCCTATGTATCTCCACATGTCTGTCTGTCAGTTCTCCCACACAGATAATTTTAGAATGGCCAATTTGAACCAAGTTTGTCAGTACTGTGGAGTTATGAAGGTCCTATAAATCTCTTTCAGATCTGTTCCCAGGTACTGAGGAAAAAGCAGGGAGATGACCAGCTCTTAATCCATTCTGTGGTGAAGAGGTTTGAGTCAGCCTAAACTCAGTTCCAGACCACACAGAGTGCGTCCTGGCCATAGCTGTTCAAGCAAAGCATGTAGGCAAAATGACATGAAAGAAAGACAACAATTGTTGAGGTTTGTTTTTTGTTTTGTTTTGTTTTGGAGTTCTTTTGTTACTTGTTTGGTTGGGGTTTCTTTGGGTTTTTGTTTTTTTGCCCTTTTTTCTTTTTTTTAAATAAGGCTAACAGATGTGGAAAGGAGCAGGAAATGCACTACTGAGAGGAATCTGGGAACATGGGAAAAGGCAGTGGTATATTTGTTGCAGTGGTATATGGAAAGAACATAGAATACAAAAGCAAGCTAGCCCGTACTTCCTATGAAGCAACATCTTTTTCGTATAAAAATATGTCATCAATGAAGTAAAAAGAAAAACTAATATAGAAAAAGCTGCACAAGGTAGAATTGTTTTTCATTAAAATCTTTTTTTAAAATGAGTATCATTCACTGATATACAAGGTGGCATTGACAAATGTTTATATATATTTCAAAGAGCAGTGCTGAAACATAATAAATAAATGCAAAAAGTTAATTAGTGAAGAAATTAAGATTATGACCACAATGAAACTGAAAACAAAAAAAATAAACATTCAAAAAAGAGCATTAAGAAGGACAATACCATAAGTGTACACTAGATGTATACCCTGGACTATGATATTTTAATGGCACATAAGAAATAAAGATCAATAGCCACAGCCATGCCTCAGTTATAAGGCACAGATATACAAAAGAGACTATTTCTTAATGATACACAGTTAGCAGAATATTTTCTGCTGACTTCATACAGTGCCTGTATGAAAATATTTCCCTAAACTGAGGAACTGTAGTAAAGATTCAGATTATAAATTTACACGAAACATAATGAGATTGTAAACCTACACTAGAGATGAGAATTATGTTAGCATTTTATTCCTTTTTCATCAAGTTTCAGCAGAATATTTAAATAGCATTCAATTTCTCTCCATTTTTACTGAGAAAAATGTTTCCATAGCAATTTCTGAATAGAAGTTTAGATGATGATCTATGCACTGCTCTAAGGAATGAATGAGTGAAATAAACCCTGAGGTCGAATTATATTAATCTAACTCTAGTAATCTAAAATTTAATAATATGGGATACTCTTGGCCTTAGATGAAAAAGATGGGAGTCTGAATAATATGATTAATTCCCCTGAAGATATTGAAATACTCATCAGCACCTGCAGATGATTTTTAGTGTAAATTTACTTCATTCATTCACTAATTATTACTGATTCTGCTATGTTATATGTCCAATCTTCCCTCATTAGCAAGAATTGAGACTTTAAGTTTAGAATCATGCAAAGTAAGGTATGCCTGCAAGATACAAACAGAGGAAAGGAGAGTTCCTCTGTCATGTTGGTTGAAATCTTAATACCTATATATATTTATTCAAATATATATATGAACACATTAAATATGTTTCATAAAAGTAATTGAATACATAGATTTTTAAATACCATAGGCAAACAATCACAGAATTCTGAAATTAAAAAACATACATGATTTAGTAAGAGAAATAAAAGAAGGCAGTAGAATTACCAAATTTTTCATTATCTGTAGGAAGGGGTGTTTTATCTATTCTGGATCTCTGATTAAGAGTTTCATATCCCAAAAGTTTAGGCATTTTCTATCTATATTATTTCTCTAGTAAAAGTTATTTTGTCTGTGTACAAACTTAACCTTTGTTATTTTCAAGTTTTAAAAGAAGCACTTAGACAAAAAATACAGTCTTAGAAAAGATAAGTCAGACATGACAAACATATTCATATTCTCACATATGGACTTCATTATTCATATCAAAGTCAAGATTACTATTATAAATTCTTGAGTTGGTTCTATAAATATGCTTGGGAAGAGAAGCATACTCTATAGACATTATTCAGTGTCAGCATGCAATTCTGTTTTCCACTTAACAAAATATTCTATTAAAAAGGTAAACTTTCAATTGAACTAGGTGCACACTTTCATATGCCCATCTGTTCCAAATCTAGCAACACATTAAAACATAATTGACAAGCCTATAATTTGAAAAGAAATAGCAATGCAACTTGGTCATAGGCTATGTTCTACATTTTGCTTCTTCATATCTTTGCAGAATATTTTATAGTTTTATAAATAAGCACTTTAAACATTTCTGTATATTGGATATAGAAGGTTTGTTTAATCTGATTGACGTTTATTTCTCAGTTCTATAATTGAATCTGGAATAGTTCATAACTGGGAAACATAGATCATGACTGGGAAAAAATGAATAAAATTTAAAATTCCATTACGCAATTCAGTCATAAGATGGAGAAAAAAACCCCTCTGGGATAGAATCTATTTGCTAATGCAAAACATTACCAAAATTGCATTCTCTGAAGCACCCTTAGAAGAAAATTCCAGATTAGAAGAGACATTCCAGATGTATGTTAATTGAATTAAAAATAGCCACGGTCATAGGAAGAATATAGTGCAAAAGGGAATCAAAGAGGATGAGATCTAATAGAGGGTTAGTTTCATTTTCTTGGTAAGAAGAGAATACATCCAAAGAGACTGTAGAAAAGAAAAAAAGTGAGTGTTAGTAGCTCTATTTAAGACCTGCCACAGTTATTCCTATAAAAAAAGCACAGTCTCAAGGAAATATACTGAAGCACTGTTAATAAATTGATCAAAGGAGGAAGTGAAACCATCAAATACTGCAGAGCCACATTGAGTTTAGGCAATGACACTTGGAGTAATAAAAAAATAATAATTTAAGTATTTCCTTATCAAATGAAATACTGTATCAGCAGGTAGGAAGTTCCAGCGTAGGCTGTATTTTTGTCCATCACTGCTTAGAATGGTGAGTAATATGCTTCCGTGGAGAACCAACTGTGCAGGTTAGAACAAAGTTGTCTGTGATGAATCGGCAGTTCTTTAAATACTTTAAATTCCTAGGAAACACAAAACTGTTTACAGTGTTTATAAGATTTCTTTTGCAAACACACACAAAAAAATTATGTATATTGGCACTCCTACCTTTTGCTTTCATTTTGGCAACTTGTTAAACATATCTTGAAAAGACATCCATCTGACATTTACCAAATAGCCTGTTTACATCTTTATTTCTTCCAACACAGTAATTTCTCCTTTGTTACTCTTTGTTTTGCTTGGATTTCTAGTTAAATTCTTCCTCATGTAATCTCCACAATGCTATAGAAAATAAGACTAATATTCCATTTTCAGAACACTATCAGGAATTTTGCTATTTACGTAGTACAGAAGATTGGTAGATTTATTCTGTTTAGACTTGCCCTTTTGTCTATGTCCCCTATGCTTCTTTGGGTGGATTTCTATTATGAATGCTCAGAGGACTACTCAGGCGAGTAAAAATTAGAAGACTAAGATGTTTGACAGAAAATCTAGATCACTTTAGAGGTTCTCCAAGACAGGGATTAGTTTTTTCCTTTTTTGTATCTTCTTTAGAGATGCGGTCCTATGTTTTCACTGCCAGCAGGCTGGATGCTTTAGAGTTTTTCCCTTTTTTGCTCAGTAAGGGCTTAACTACAAAGGAGGTATGTATTTTCTGTTAAGTGTTCTGTTGAACAAGGGGAGACAGAAGGATGTGAAATTTTCCTGAGGCTTTAGGACAGGAAGGATGTAACTCTTTCTCTGGTGTCTAGTAGTTGCCTTAGGAAATCTGGGATGTGATTTATGCAGTCTTAAAGTGTGTGAGAGAATGGGAAGAAGTATTTTAATAGTTACTTGCACAGCTTGTGCTCCCATGCTAATTAAGCTATCAAAAAATGTAAACATCTTGTCTTAGTAGTCACAAGACAGTAGAAGAATGCTGTTGCATATGCTTTGGGACCTTATTTTAAGCAGTAATTCCTTACTGTTGTCCCAGACAACATGCAACAGCATTCTTTTACTGACTGGTGACTATTAAGTCAATAAATTTACCTTTCTGGATATTCGTGGGTCATTATAGCGAACATATTTTCATCAATAGGACAATATTGTACAAAGATAAATATTTCATTTGTCTTCTTGATAATTGTTACTAATATAAAAGGAAAACAGTTGTTCCATGTTAAACATGCCAAGAATCTCTGTGTTTGTGTTAGACAATATTTTTTTTTAGTTTCTCTTAATGAATACATGATTTAAAACCAAAAGAAAACCTTTTAAGTGGAATGGCCAGTCATACTGGTATCTGTCTTTCACCTCTATAGCACTACCTAATAATTACAAATGCACAGATTTCTAGTTTCACATGGCATTACTATCTGCTAAACTAATCTCTGTGGAAGAGTTTGGAATGCTTATACATATCCCCATGCTTGTACACTATAGATAAGATGATATCCATCTCTAAAGGAAAACTGTAAACATCTTTTTGTCTAAACTGGGTTCATACTCAAAAGGCAATGGGAATTTCTACATAAATATACATGAAAAGCACTTCTGAATAAAGAATTAAATACAACTTTAATGCGCCTTTGTGGTCATGTTACATTAGAAGAGTTGGATCCAAAATCTAAGTATATATTTACACATTTAATTTCATTATCTTAGTGGTGATGATACTAAAATGGTAATTATAATATGGATCACTGGTAGTAATGAAACCTTCTGCAAATATGTGTTTACCAACTTTCCATCTCAGTTTAAAACTCTCTTACCTAAACGATTTTGTAACATTTATACAGCAGTAGGATGTTATGTAGGAAAGTCTTTTCAAGCATCCTAAGCCTTAGTTCCCATAATTTGAGGGTAAGTGCATGTGCGAAGGAAAAGAAGAAACATATATGAGTTAAGACTTGCAAATTACCCAAAGCAACATTGGCACATACTGGCTTGAAGAATATAATGGTTGATGGTTATAATAGATTATAGGATAGTTTCTTGAAAAAATTGATTTCTTTTAAAATGTGTTTTGGAAATATGTTAAAGACTTGCATCTTTAAGCAAGCAAAGCAAGCAAGACAAGTAGCATTCTTGAAAACATGTTACAAAGATGTGTCTGCGCACAGAGCCCATAGCAAAGATGTTAAAAACTTTCAAGTGATCTGGTGTTTCATATTTTCAATATTCTGCACTATGACTTTACTTTTATATGTAGCAGGATCTTTAATTGTAGTATGATCTTTAATAATATAGGTAATTAATGTTCAGTAGCTCCCAGAAGTTACTTTAAATTTTAAGTAGGTAACTAACAGCCCTTTAGGAGTTAAAGGGGAGAACATTTTCTTACCTTTAGGTGCCACCTGTAGAAACTGCTTATGAAGTGTAGTAAGTTGTGAAATAGTTAGAGTACCACTTTCAGAAGTCTCCATGCGTGGAAGACGTGGTGGAGGAACAGGGTCAGGAATCACTTTTACATCACTGCAGATGAAGAAATCTGTTTCTTCTAAAGTAATTTCATATTGGATTTTGCTAGAACTCTCAATATGATGTCGTGCAATCTCGATCAGCTTTTCAATACTGTTAAAGTGTAAATGGAGAAAACAATCATAACTTTTAATATACAATGTTAATATCTTAGGTTCAAATTTTAAAGTGTTTGTAGTTTGACAGCTTTCCTGAAGAAAGAATTACAAATCTTCTCTGTGAATTCTGTACTTAGCAAAATCATTATGAAGCGTACTTCTCTGGCAGCAAGAAATATTTTTACTGTGGTAAGAAACTTGTATAAAGGTAGATCTAAGCCACACAGAGAGACCTGATGGAAATTTATGAAAGGATGAGACTTTGTTTCATAAAATGTATAGTGGTGGGCCATACATGTTCTATCTGTGATTATCCTTTAGCCTATTTCAATGCCTTGTTTTGTGCTCTGCCCATAAATCCTTGATGTACAAAGCACTTTTCTAGAGTAGCATTGTTGAGGGGCATATGAACTCCCATTTCAAGTATAATGAGTAAAATTTATACAGGGAAAGATGTCAGCTGTCTATAACCTACCACTAGACACAGGTTTGGTTGGGGTTGTGTCAGGTCAAAGGACATGATGTTATGTAAATATTGTGTCCTTGGTAGTGCTTGTTAGGAGAGAAAATAAAATTGGTTGGAAGGCTCAGCCTCTTTGAATTACTGCCTGTTAGAGCCTTTACATCCTACATTCATGTTTCTTACCTTGGGCTTTCTGTGACATGGTTCAAGTAGTGCTGTCCCAGGAATGCTTCAAAAGTTAGTACAGACCAGAATCATTTTCCAATAAACAAAGCAACCCCTTTCATTTGGAGAGTAAAATCCTTTAATGATATGGACATCAGCCATTTTATTCCAGATGGCCTGTGTCATAGGGTGATTCCAAGCACATTTTATTTACCAGCACAGAAAAACTGAAGAAGAGGTTTTGTTAATGGATCTTGAAATACTTTTGAGAAATGTAATGCATTTCTGAGTAAAATGCAGGGAAGAAAAAAACCCCACAATCCAAAGTGAAGAAAGCCACTGAAATGGTATAGAAGCTTCTACTAAATGAAATAACTGGTTGTCTGCTGATGCTTGTAAATCTGCTAAATCTGTAGTCTAGAAAAAAAGCAGAATGGATAATTACCTCTACTGCTGCCATCAGAACCTTCTAATCATCCAAGAAATGAGTTATTACCGTTCAGGTATTTCAGATGAAATTAAATTCCAGTTTATGAAATGAAATTATTTTCTACATTTTTTTCCGCAAGTATTCACTTCTATATAAACATCTATCTTTACTAGCATAATCTGGTTTGAAAAAAAGTGTTCCCATTTAAAATTTGATATACATTACCTGGACATTTCTGCCAAGAACCTGGATCCAAGCCACTTTTCCATATCTTTATAAGCTTCTTCTGTTTTCATTGTTAGCTCTTCAACACACGCTAAAGCTTTTTCTTTTATGAGATCTAGTCGAGATTTTGTGGCTACCTCTGTTTAAATAGAAATGTCATTCCTCAGTCATAAGCATCTAGCTTAACATGTTAACCTGGTTTTAGGCAATAAAATATTTATTTAATTTCTTGTATTCTTGAACAAATTATTTTTCAGAATCACCCCTATTACACCATGTCTTTTACGAAAGTCTGTCTTCTTTAAGCATCAGAATTCACAAGGTATCAAATATCTTAATAACACTAATATTGAGGTGCAGGGGATCTTTAAGTAGACAGTGACATTGAATCATAATCATACTATGGTTTGGGTTGGAATAGACCTTACCCAACCCCCCTGCCATGGGCAAGGACTCCTCCCCCTATATCTCCCCTGAACACAATTAACATGAATCAGCAGCAGAGCTAGAACTTAATGATGCAAAAGTAAGTACCCTGTTAGGAATAAATTTTAAAGAAACAACATCTAAATCTTTATGTACATTAATCACAATAAAGGTTAGCTCTTCTGTTTCTACCCTCCAGCCTGTTAAAATTTACCTCACGGGTTTTGCTCCAAGCTTCCACCGTAAGACTGTTTTATACCCTAAAGCTTGGGTTGCATTAGAGAAGAGTTTGATTAGTGAGCACTACGAAAATGATTCATCTCTATCAAAGTTATGCATAAAGTATTTATATGAAACTTTTAAAAACATTGAGAGTATAATGATTTTTGGTCTTCAGAATTGGAAAAAAAAATTAGAGGCTAATACTTAAAAAAAAAAGGAGACAAAGAACTAAAAATGGGTACAAGTCAGAAATGTCCAAAGTGAAAAGGCTGCCAACTCAATGAAAAGACAGCTAAGGTAATGTATTGAGAGACAAATGGAACAGGCACTGAAAGACATTCAAAGCCTTACAAAAGAAGAGTACGAAAAGACTAGCAAAAGGTTATTTTCACTCCTGAAGGCAAATTCAGTATTCAACTTGATTTTTCCTCATATTCAATATTCCATACTGCAGAATCTTTTAAACCTTTGGTATAGTGACCTCAAAGTTAAAAATTTTAAATGTAGTTACATAGTAATCCTTATTCTATATGCTACTAAGTTTTCAAAATGCTTAGGTTTGGGATTGAAACTTTCTTTTGGCAACCAATATAAGACATTTTAATATTATTTCTTAGACACAGTAAAATGCAACTCTGCACTCTTTCTATTTTAAGGAATAAAGAGTTGTTAGTGTTCAAAATTTTAAACACAGAATGGATTTGGGTCTCACAAAGCATTATTTAATTTATGGCAAAGACGTAAGAGTAAAGAATCTAAGCAACTGAAAAGTTAGTCACCTTTCTCTAAAACAGTTTAAAGCTGCCTTATTTGTGACTTCTCTACATTTTCTTTGATCAAAGACTGCTATCATCAGTTTGTTGCAGAGATAAGGGTATGATTTTTTTTTTGTCTCTGCATTTTCAGAAGCAAGCACTGCACAATCCACTGATAAATCTTCCCTCTTAGCAGTAGCAGAATAAAAGGCAAGGCACATTGATGCAACAGAGAAACAGAATATGAAATAAACATTAAAAACTGTATGGATAACCAAAAGCACAAGCATCCAGTTACCATAGCTGCAAGTGAAACTACAATCCTCAAACGTACCAGCTATGTGCCTGTGCAGTTATGAAATACTGCTCAACATATTTAGTCTTCTTTAGATTCTTATATTAGCTTTTTTGTTAAGTATAAGATGATAATGAAGCAAGCTCAAGAAAACAAAATACATCAAGGAATCACTAAAATTCATCTTCATACTGTTAATATCTTCAAAGTTCCTCTACTCGTTATCCCAAAATCTTACAATTTTTATTCCTAAACTGCTTTAGGCTTAAACCATGTTGAAAGGGGTAGGTGTACAAGCATTTGGTCTGGTGTGGACCTAAAGAAACCCTATTCATTAACTGCTCTTTGCCCTCTACTTTCCATAACAAATGGAAAGTTATAAAAAGTTAGCCTGGCAAAGAGGTAACATGATGATGGGCTTGACAAGTATTGCCAAACAGGATCTCTGCCAGCTAGGTTTGATCTCCTCTTTAATGAGAAAGAGGTCTTTTTCTTCTAGTCTAAAACCATCTTAAAAAAAAGCGTCAACCTGTTTTTGATTTGGGACTTCTCTTTTTCAGACATCTACTTTTGGCTGCAATTGGACATTATTGGGTAAGACAGACAAAGAGAAAGAACAACTGAACAATATGTAGTTTTTTGGAAGGATCTGTCTGGAAAAGAGTGTGCAAGAATAAATAAAATCTGTGTCTTGCTGCTTGAATCTCATGTGGCTTCAGGAAGAGGGAATCAGAGAGAAAAGCATCAATGAACTTTATAATTGCCAACAAATTCCTTCCCAGATCAAAACATTTCAAATATTGAATTCAATTCAATTGAATACTGAAGAGAGGCTAACCACCAATGTGAAACTTATTCTCTCATGATGAATACTTGCTTAGTCATGGAAAATGAAATTAAATGAAACAGAAGAGAACAAAGAGAAGAATGAAAAACACATTTCTATTTTAAATATATTTACCACAAAATTATTGATGATTACCACCCTAAAAAACTTCCTGATTTCTCCAGACACTCCTTTCTCACTCCTCCTTTTTTTTAACTTATCCACCATTTTCCCTAGAGCTTCTAGCTAGTTTCGACTATTAAAATACCCAAATTGGGAGTAACAACGATCCCCCAATATCAGTAACCAAATAGTAACTTACCCTCATGTTTCAAGGCACTGAAATATTCTTGCTTTATTTTAAGTGTCAGTTCTTTTTTCTTTATTTCTTCTGGGTCCACAGGAACTGGACTGACTTCAACCCTAGATGCAGGAGAAGATGATCCTGTGGGAAAAGACCTTTCTCAGTCTTTGGATTTTGCTGGTAAATTTCTGTATCCATACACAGCCACTCACAAGACAGCACTTTTATTAAAATTGAAAAATGGCACTCTTTGCCTTCCTTGATGTGACTTTTTATGAGAATACAAAAGTGGTAACTCAGGTCTCTTGTTTCAACATAACATATTTAGATTTCTTCAAATGTGATTTACATCTGCAAGACCTGCTAAGGTTAACTCTGCATAAAATTACTTTAGCATATACAACTGCATTAAAATTAGTTAAACAATATCAAAAAATCAATTTCTGAATAGAAAATTATGATTGAGTTATGATCATGTGATCAAGTGAATGTGCCTCTGCTGTCATCCTAGGTGGTCTAAATGTCCTCCTCGACCCTAAAACCTACCAACTTATCCCTAGCCAGCACATAAATAAAACCCTCTTGAACTATTGCTGTTCCTCCTGGAGCAAATTCAAGTTTAGCAAACTGTAGTAGAAATGTTATGTTATTGATTATCATTGGTTGTGATCAAAGCAGTAAAAAGACCAGTAATACTATTTTAAAAAAATCATACTCTGTCAGAAGAAAAAAAAGAGAGGTATGTTATTTCATGCCACTTTAAACCATTTTCCTAGCTTCTTTTGCAACTTGTTTTAACTTACATTTCTATGAACAGACATTGTATAAGTATATTTTCATATTTTTAAAGATTGCATGAAATTCTACAATCACAACACTTTGATTATTACTCAGAAATATTAAAATATTTATAAATGCTTTGTCCTAAAAGAAGAGCTGATGTAGCTGGTACAGAAAAAAAAAAGACATCTGCATGATATATATTAAAAAGGAAATTGTCAAATCTTGAAGTGATAAAAATTACATGTGATAAGTTGTATCCCTCATTTACTAGCCTGTAGCTGTATCCTAGGGAATTCTTCTTTTAGAGAAGCTCTAGCACTGAATTTGGCCTGAAATCAAAGTTGATACTTCAGTTACAGAAACATCAGTTGATACTTCATCTTCTACCATGAGGAACGCACAGCTGAGGTCAAATGCAGTTCTCTCACTTTATAGTTTCTTAATTTCAAGTAAATCATCTAGTACCTGGTCTGAACATAAATTTAGTTCCAAGAAGCAATCCACAAACCCCAACCTAGCTACTTAGCATGCAACAGGTGGTAGCTGCTGACTTTTTAATCACAAAGCTTTTCTAGAAATATGAAAATCTGCTACCCTCTTGCCTAGACTGAGATGCTAAGTACACACCTAAGGCTCCATGGGGTTCACAAATTAGGTATCCCTGTGGCTATGTATTTGCAGACCTATACTTATTCATTGTACTATGAGCAAAATCAACCATGGAGAGAGCATGGAGTGTGCAAATAAAACATCTGTCAAGGAGAAAAAGTCAGCTGCTTTATGCATTTCTCTCTTGGAAATAGAGTACCAACAGGGTTTGAGCCCCTCTCTTGCTATGTAGAATATCTTTACCAAAGATACAAATTTTAGGCTGCTAGCCTTGCCTCCTGATGGAGCTACGACATTTTCAGAGACAAATGGAAGTTACTTAAACCACTACCTGCTCAAGGAAGTATTTATGAAAAAAAAAATGTATAAACCACATTGCATGACAGAATTCCATTCAGCAGACTGCTTAAATCGATAGGCTTAAAGAGATATGGGGGTTTAGGTCTGTTTCTCCTTTTGCAAATAAAATTTTGTATTCTCATCTGAGTTCGACAGATTTATTCTTGCCAGGTTATGGACAAGATCATAGAATCATAGAATGATTTAGGTTGGAAGGGACCTTAAAAATCATCTAGTTCCAACCTCCCTTCCCTGGACAGGGATACCACCCATTAGACCAGGTTACTCAAAGCCGCATCCAAACTGGCCTTGAACAACTCCAGGGATGGGGCGTCCACAACTTCTCTGGGCAACCTGTTCCAGTGTCTTACTATCCTCACAGTAAAGAGTTTCTTACTAATATCTAACCTAAAATCTACTGTCTTTCAGTTTAAAACGGTTAAACCTCATCTTACCACTACACTCCCTGATAAAGAGTCCTCCCTAGGACTTCCTGTAGGCCCCCCGTTAGGTACTGGAAGGAGTATAACATCTCCCTGGAGCCTTCTCTTCTCCAGGCTGAACAACCCCAACTCTCTCAGCCTGTCTTCATAGCAGACATGCTCCAGCCCTCTGAACATCTTTGTGATCTCCACTGGATCCACTCAAACAGATCTGTGTCCTTCTTATGTTGGGGGCCCTAGAACTGAACGTCACTGGGGTCAGACACCCCCTAGGTGGGGTCTCATCAGAGCAGAGTAGATGGGAGGAACCACCTTCCAGGTGGCTAGGAAGGCCAACGGAATCCTGGGCTGCATAGGGAAGAGTGTGACTAGTAGGTTGAGGGAAGTCATTCTCCCCCTCTACTCGGCACTGGTGAGGCCACAACTGGAATACTGCATCCAGTTCTGGGCTCCCCAGTTCAAGAGGCACAAGGAGCTACTGGAAAGAGTCCAGCGAAGGGCAATAAAGACGATTCAAGGATTGGAGCATCTCCCTTATGAGGAAAGGCTGAGAGAGCTGGGACTCTTTAGCCTGGAGAAGGCTGAGGGGAGATCATATTAATGCCTATAAGTATCTAAAGGGTGGTTTGAAGGAGGAGAGAGCCAGAGTGTTTTCAGTGGTTGCCAGTGAGAGGACAAGGGGTAACGGGCACAAGCTGGAACATAGGAAGTTCCACTCAAGTATGAGAAAAAACTGCTTCACAGTGAGGGTGACAGAGCCCTGGAACAGGCTGCCCAGGGAGGTTGTGGAGTCCCCTTCCCTGGAGATTTTCANNCAATCCTGCTTCAGCAGGGGAGTTGGACTAGATGATCTTTACGGTCCCTTCCAACTCTAAAAAATTCAGTCAAATTCAGTGAAATTCCTTGACCTGAATGGCCATGCTGCTTTGATGCAGCCCGGGATACCCAGATCTGCCTCAATGGGAGTCTGCTCTTTTTTAGGACCACACATGACATTAGATTTTATGTTCTTCATCATCTTTACATGATTTTACAGTGATACATAAAAACGATGGACCTTGATAAATCCATGCTACTGTATGTCTGATAAATTAATTCTAAAATATCTTGGAGTACTGGATAATTTACGCATTCTATTCCAGTACTTTTATTCTAATACTTGAAATATTTTGAGTTATAAGTGGAAAGTAGGCAGAATTTAATGGAATTGTATTAAATTTGACAAACTAGTTCTAACCATTCAATTTCAAAACAGCATATGGAGAAAAAATAAAATTTACTTTCTAGGTTCTATTTAGAATATTTACTCCTACATAATAATATTACAAAACATATGATTAAATAAATGCAATTGCCATTCAAAAGCCTCTGCACTCTTTCATCACTACTAGATTTTCACATTTGACTTTCAAAAGAGAAAATAAATGCAAATTAAATGTCATAGCTTACTCTTTTCTATATTAGTATATTTACATTTCAGCAATTTCAAGCATTGCTAAAACAAAGTCTGCATTTGAAGTACCTTTTCTTTTAGCAGCTGGTTTGGGAGAAACCTTTTTGGCACCTTTCCCAGTAGCTTTGCCTTTCAATGTCTGTGAAGATCTCTGATCTTTCTCTTCTAGCGGCTTATGTTCTTTTTCTTCCTCCATTTCTTTAGACTCTATTTCAGCTCTTACCTTGACACCACACATAGTAAAGTACATAGTATCAATACTATGCAACTACTGTTTTAAATAGCGTACGCTTGCTGAAAGTACTTGCTGAGACATACACACATAAATAACACAAAGAACACACATTAACTAATTAAATTAGTTATATTTTGTTATTTATCAAAAGTAAAAGTCTATATCAAAAATGCAAGAGATAATGGTTTTAATTCCTGTAACCCATTACCTGTGCTCTGGGAAAAAGTGAGAAATCTAAGAATTAACAGTACATAAAGCAAGACTACAGTTACACTGTAAGGCTGTAGAAATGTACTTACATTAAAATGTTAAAAGAGAAAATAAAAAGCAAACCTAAACCCCAACCATTTGAAAAGCCCACCTAATTCACTTTTAGCTAAATATGAAACAGAAGTTTTGAAGTTATGAAATGCTAGAGCAAACATTGCATCACAGAATAAAACTTGTCCTCCTTCTCATTGAGGGATGCTTCTATTGAGGGATAAAGGGAGAGTTTATCATGGAAGAAGTGGATACATAGAGTCCCCATTCAAAGTATTTCTTTCAGTAATGGAATGCCCAATGTCAGTAATGACTGCCCAATCTAAAAATGTTCAAGTAAATAAAATATTCCTTACAATATCTGATACTGCCATGACTGCTGTTTGCCATGTATCAGTAATAAGATTTTCATCTTTTCTAGAAGTGGCCACTCTGTCTTCAGAATTTTCATCCTTAGCACTCTTCTGTGGAGTTCCCTTGCTCTTTGACTTGGTAATACTTATTTCTGGTGAAGACACTTTCCAAGAAACCAGAGGAATCCTTAAAAAAGAAAATATAAGGCATAACTCACACCCTCTTCTATAAAAAGTGTTAATTTATAACTACATTGGAGAATATGTTAAGACAACGAGAATGCTCTTTTCAAAATTTGCCACAGAAAAGGGATGGACTTCCCTTATAACCAGAAGTGGTAAAATGTGTGGATGACAAGAAAACTGTCTGGTTTAACTACAGAAGACAAGGAATGACACTAGATGGATAAAGCTATGTCAAATGACTGTGTGATCTGCCAATATATTCCTTATGGGCTAGAAGCACAGCCTCATTACTCAGTTTCTAAATGAACTGTAAGTATTTTTAAAAAGCAGGTGTCATTATTGATGGCATTTTTGATATTGTGAAACCCATTTAATTATGATTCTTGGTTCAACTTTTAAACCTGTTAATGTTCCATAATAATATTTAACTTATTTATGTGAGGATTGTGCTGGGAACAGTCAGCAACACAGAGGGAAGTAGGAAACATTTATATAGAAGATTTCTTTCTAAGACAGCTTTTACAATGTTTTATAATTCAGGGGTGCATTAATGAAAATTATGTAGGTAAACCAGTAAAAAATCAGTGATAAATTAAATCTCTAAAATGATTCAAGATTAATCACTTGACTATAATCCTTAGTTAAAAATTCTTATTTCTATTTCATATATATACATATATATTCCCACATAGACCCACAAAGCTATCAGTACATTGTGTTTATTAATATATGTATAATAATACATTTATACCTTCTTGATTTGTGTTGATCTTCTTTCTGCTCTACATCGATAATATCTAACAATGGGATTCTAGTAAAATTTTGACCATCTTCTGTTGGGATTTTTCCTTCCATTGCTCTATAATAGTCATGAAGAAGTCTCTTTGTATCTTGGAAACGATCCACTTCAACCTCAAGAAGAAAGGACAGAAAAACTGCAATTCTAAACAAGTTTCTGGTACATTTTAAAATATGCAATAGCAGAAGCAACTCTAATTGTTAGGAGTTTGAGGGAGAGCAACAAACATAATCATATTTTATTGAAAATTTGAATATAATGTATTCAATTCATACTTCTACTTGAATCTATAATGTCTTCACACTGGTATTTCTAAAGATTAATAAAAACCTTAGTTGTTTGAATAGGAAAAATTATTTACAATAAATAAAGTTTGATGTATAAAATTTAATTACAATATTTTCTTGTGTATGTATTTCTACATTAGTGAGTATACTAGTACCAAAAAAATTATAGGGATCTTTCTGACCAAAAGAAATAAAATATTTAGTAACATATAATAAAAAGGGTCAAGTGATGGAGAAAATTTTAAAAGTCATAGAGCTTTTATGGACTAAAGAAATCAGTGGACTTTACACCCCAAAGTGTCTTGAAGATCATTTTGTGTAAGTCATCTTGGAAGAAATCAAGTAAGGCTCAAAAAACATTTAACACCTGTCATGCTTTGATTTATTGATATAGTATGGTGTTAGTTTCTAACTGACAAAACAGTACTAAATATTCATGGGAAAATGCACAAAACCACATTCACAAAACAAAGGAGAAAACCTTTGTGGTGGAAGCCAGCACTTATCCATAACTCAAGGAGAAAATATCTTCTAGTATAACAGCATGTACACAGAAGGGTGGAAAGAAATCTGATAAACGGTATTTATACAAATCTACATGCTCATACAGTAACAGAGCCACCTGGGGAATATATGTAACTTCCCACAGAAAAACCCACAGAGAGCTCAATACCAAAGAAACCTATTTTTGGCTGCTTCTCAAACAAAGCCATAACAAAGATACAGTTATTATATTTTTAGTTCTGTAGCTTTAGCATTAATAATTCATTTCTTTGTGGGAGTATATTCGAAGTAAATATACTCTGAATTGCTATCATACATGCCCATGAAATTCTGCTAGAATTAGGATTGCAAAATTACACATGAATATAAAGGGAAAAAAATAAAATATTTTACCTGAGCAACATTATTTTAATTTGGCTCCCTTATGAATATAATTTTTAAATGCTCAATTCTATAATTATCCTACTTACAGCATTTATTAGTCATCCTGGCTCGGTTAATCAGCAGTTAGTTGATATTCAGACCTCTCTCTTTAGGCTGTGGCCCTATTTAGGGCACTATTTAGATTTTTTGAAAACACACCTAATAATTTACTTACTATAGTAACTGACTAGATTACAAACTTAAATTACCATAATACTCATATGAAATAAGAGAGTGGTTCCCTTGTTTATTAAGCAAATAAAAATAACACAGAGAATTAAGGAGTGAGTTAGGTAATTTGTAAATTAATATTATATGTCAATATGATCAGAAAAGGATAAAGAGCTCTAGCATTTCTGTTAGATAATTCACTGGACTGACAGAATTGCAAAAAGTAGCACTATATACTGTAGGTTGAATGTTTGGGGGCTTCACAATAACAATGGATTTTTCTTAACCTTTTTTGCCTGCCAAACCATTAAATGTATGGAATGTCATCTACTTTTTTTTCTTTTTCTAGATAAACTCAGAAGAGGCATGAACATTTGTTTATACAATTCTTAATTCCTCACTTATTTGGAGACAACTATATGAAATTCCTCTGAGGCCTACTGTCCCCCAAATCTAATTCACTGCCTCTTTCCACAACAGATTCTGTAGTAGGTCCATACCTGCATAAGTGAAAAGAAATGGTTCATTACTATTCCCCTATGATCTTGTAACCAGCCATTGTTCATGATATCAGTACATTCCTGCTCCGCTTCTTCCCTTCTGTTATCACAGATATCCCAGAGAAGATCTCTTAGGTCCTAAAGCACAAAATCAAATATGAGAAATAAGTATGAAAGAAAACTTATTTTCCTTTTTCATATTTATTATTAAAAATTACATTTTTGACTGTTTGCATAGGGCATCCTTCAATTTACTGATATAAAAGTCAAAGCCTGGTCAACAACTCATGTGCTTGGAGAAAGCTGACAGAAAATAGCTTTACAAATGTGCCAGAGAAAAGAATACAAAGGTATGACATGAACATGTAGGCTGCCTTGCTTTCCTCAGGCAGAGAAGGCCTATCTAAGCTGGACAAATATGTGAGAATATGAATAGCTAAGTTCTGAACTGCCCCAAAAACTTTTCACTTGAATGTTTTGCTAACTAATACACTTGTAAGAAAAAAATTATGTCAGAGTTCAGGTTCTTCCAATTTGCATAGCTCCATGCAATTTTTCTTTAACATTCTTTATAACTAAGGGCTCTCCAACTAGTTACTATATCTAATAGCAGCACTGTGTGGCTCATTGACAGCGCTGAAGACCTATTAAGCATACATCATGCATGCAAACTCTCTGCTTCCCATTGCCATCTCTGCATGGAAGCAGCGTGACAGACCTGTATGTAATGAGGTGATAGGAAGAGAAGAGCGGTGCTAAAATAGGCAAAGATGAACTCCCTGAGCAGTTCTACGCCACCTGACTTGTTTCAGGATAAAAAGAAAAGGTGTTCCAGACTACAAGCCCTGTAATGAGAAGCTTAAGCTTCAGATGATAAATGGTTCCATATTCACTAGGTCTTGGTCTCAGCCTAATATGTCAGATCCTGTTTCCCTCCCCCCATAACTTCTCCGCATTCAAAGACTTCAGACAAATCCAGTCATCCTCCGTTGGACAAAAAACACTAGGAAGCTGAAAAATGAGTAGTCTTTGGGCTACCTAACACATCAGTGATGTGTTGGCATAGATAGATGGCATAGATAGAAAGTAGCCAGTAAGGTAAAGGTTAGCATGTATTCATGGTTGTTCACATTGTAGGATATACACATAAGGATATGATACTGAATAAAACCAGATGTAAGCATACAACTTATCTGCTCTGCAGTGGTGTGTTAACCTTGGCTGGCTGCCAGGTGTCCACCAAGCTGTTCTATCACTTACCCTCCTCCCAGGTCAGGAAGAGACAATATGATGGAAAAGTGTTTTGGGTCAAGATAATGATGGCGAGATCATTCACCCATTACCATCATGTGCAAAACTGACTCTACTTGAGGAAACTAATTTAATTTACTGCCAGTTAATAACAGAACAGAATAGTGAGAAACACAACAGAACTAGAGACACCTTTCCCCTACTGCTTCTTCTTCCCAGGCTCAATTTCACTCCTGAGTCTTCTACCTCCTGCCCCTGAAGTGACAGAGGGAGGATGGGGAATAGGGGGTTGTGGTGAGTTCATTATGCTTTGTTTCTGCCACTCCTTCCTCCTCATGCTATTCCCTTGCTCCAGAGTAGGGTGCCTCTCATGCAGTACAGACCTTCATAAACTTCTTCAACATCAGTCCTTCCCATGGGCTGCAGTTCTTCAAGAACTGCTCCAATGTGGGTCCTCCATGGGCCACTGGTCCTACCAGAACACCTGTTCCTGTGTGGGCTCCTCTCTACAGGCCACAGTTCTAGACAGGAGCCAGTTCTGTTCTGGGCTTTCCCATAGACTGCCACTCCCTTCAGGGCATGGCCACCTGCTCCAGTGGGGTTGCAGAGTGAATATCTGCTTCACTGTGGTCCACTATGGGCTGCAGCAGAACAACCTGCATCACCATGGTTTTCTTCACAGGCTGCAGGGGAATCTCTGCTCTGGTTCCCAGAACACCTCCTCCTCCTTCTTCTTTACTGATGCCAATGACTGCATAGTTGTTTGCCTCACATTTCTTCACTCCTCTCTCACAGTGTGTTTTACCCTTTCTTAAGTAGACTATTACAGAGGCACCACCACCATCGCTGATTGGCTCAGCTGTGGCCATCAGCAAAACCATCAGCAAGATGGATGGAGCCAGTTTGCATTGACTCTTTGACACAGGGGCAGCCTCTGATGTCATTTCACAGAATCCACCTCTGCAGGCCCTCTGCTAAAAAAACCTTGCCACATAAACCTAATACTATACAAAGAAAACAAGTTTTTTGTTGTTTTGTAAAAACTGATGTAATGTAATGTACAGGATATATTATAACTTTTGCCATTTACTTACAGTAACTCTTTGGTGTAGTTCTGCTTTTGTTTCATCATCTTCTCTCAGGTCATCAGCAATAGAATTAAAATCTGATTGCCAGTGAGACACAAACTCCTGCTTAAGATCTGGAAGCTTCAAATAATCCTGAAATCTTTTTCTGTAAGTTATGGTAGAAATAATGGTGTTAAAAGACATACAGAATGCAACAGAGAAAATACAAAATACTCACATTAATGCAATAAGCTACTATTTTTACTCACCTAATATCTGCTAAGTAATAAATTACAGAGTACTGTTCATCCCTTAGATATCGAAGTACAGTTTTGATGGTATTCATATATGAACTTTCTACCATTTCCCAGTAAGGTACTAAAAATTCAGGTATCTCCTGTGAAATTTTAAAGACATAAAAATTAATTGATCTATTTCTTGGTAACCTATTTAGCTGTAGCATTAGCAAATATAAGAAAGATTATTTCATTGAATCATATTACTGATTTTTTTTTCATTATATATCTTTTTTGTATTTACAACTGATTATAAACACTGTACCAACAGTTTATCCTGTGCATTTCTTTGGAAAAAAGGTGGCAGTACTCAGAATGAATGGGAAACTCCAGCAGAATACTCCAGTATCTCTGGTTTTGGATATATTCATAAACTAAATCAAGACCCCAAGTTAGTATTTAAGTATCAAAATTTGGTGACACAAGTGTTCAAGCTGGTAAAAATCTAAGCTGCCTGTCTAGTCTTGCAAAAGTGACATTTGACTGTCACAAAATTCAAAATAAAGCTCATGGGTAGAGGAAATCCAGCATATGCGAGCTAATAGCAGCCATGAAAGCAAAGATGGTAAATATTAGGAAAGGAATCACAGAACAAAATACAAAGCATCATTATGCACCCTTCAAATCTAAAGCTCAAATACTGCATGCTGTCCCATTCCTCATCTCAAAAATTTACAGGAAAACTAGAACAGACAGACAGAAGGTCAAGAATCATGACTGAACTATTATAGGAGGCCCAGAGAGCTGGTGGAGTCTCCTTCTCTGGAGAAATTAAAAACCTGCCTGGACACGTCCCTGTGCAACCTGCTGTAGGTGGACCTGCTTTGGCAGGGGTGTTGGACTAGATGATCTCCAGAGGACCCTTCCAGCCTATATCATTCTGTGATTCTGTGAGATCCGTAACTGGCCCTTGTCAGAGACAGAAACTGTCCTAGTTAAGTCTATGCTACTATTTGATAATATTAAAAAGCACTATTATTTTGACATCCATGTGCTATTCTTTATCATCATTGTGAAGAATATAGAAAAAAAAGATAAAAATTTTAAATTCTGCCTTCTTATTTTCTATATTTTAGTAGCAAATGTTATTTGTATTTTTAGATACTTATAATACAGTACTAGTGCATCTTTCATTGAAAATTATTAAAGAAAATAACATGAAATGAGACAAAATATTTAGGTAGAATATCTATAAAATACTGAGACAAATATATACTTTGATATATCTAAGACTTTTCACCATGAATAGATATACCTGAGGAAGTGGTTCGTCTACGTAAACCCATTCATCTGATCCTGGTTCAATTGGTGGTGGCGTCACAAGAGTGGGAGGAAGCAGGTCTTCATGTGTAACTGGTAAAAGGTTCTCTTCCAGTGATCTTTCTTGAGCAGACTCTTCTATATATACGCCATTAGTACCTTCAAATGTATTTTAAGTGTCAATAAACAGAATTAGACACCTATACTGTGACAAATTCAAATTAACAGAACAGATTGAATATTTCTTTACTTAGTTCATCAAAAATACACTAATCAAATCAGTGATGCCATAGTAATAAACTCACTTTTCAATTTAAGCTTATATTATGTGGGACTGATACTTTTCTAAAACCATTGCTGTAAAAGAAACAGGAAGATAATTAATTACTATGTATGCATATGTATGAAACAAATTCTTTACCAGGTTTATCAAGGCCAGTGCAGTTGATACAATTCTGGCATTCATTATAACTGTCATGATTTCAAGGACTCCCTGCTTAATTAAAGAACAGTTGCAAACAATTATAGCTTCCATGCTAGACTTAGGAAAGAGTGAACTGAGAGAAACAAATATTGAAGAAGAAACAAACAGATAAATTAAGCTAAATCTGGCCTAATACGGAAAATACATGTTGTTCTGAGGAGAAGCTGAGAAGCATGAAAGACGATGGAAGGGGGAAAAGGGACAGAAGAGATCATGTGGTATAGAAAGAAATAAGTGAAAAACTAACCCTGCTAATCTATATTATAGCAAAATAATACTGGACATAGATCAGAACAGCTTCAGAGCATGATTCAACACTAGGATCTGACTGATCTCTGGAAAAATATCAGCATCTTGTCAGTGACCACAAAAGGATCCTACAACAGCTATATTTTTTAATTAACATTACTTAACTGCTCAGAATCATGTGCATGAATTCTGCCCAGTTTTGCTGTGTATTTGAAAGTACTCAAAGAAAATAAGTAGGCTTGCATTAAACCACTGTTGTAACAATCTTGTCTTTTTGTTTGAAATAAGCTTAAGATTTAAATAATAGATATGTTTTGGTTTTCTTTAAGTGTGACTGAAGAACAATGTCTTTCTGAGTGCTTGAATGGAAAAACTGCTATAATTCTCCTGATTTAAGTTTATATAAAGAAGAAAACAAAAATGTTGGCCACATAAAATATTTCAACTACTTCAGCTTCCTCTAAATATTTTGACAACCAACCTCTGGATTTAGCTTTACCATGTCATTCCCAGAATGCTAATAATGTCTGATGAATTAATATACATACTTATACCACTAATACCACTGTTATGCTTATATATGCTTATATAAACCTAATGCCAAAGAATAGCTTGGAATCTATCAACAAAAATATGGAACTGGACATTATTAACTGATCACAGGGCTTATTTCTCCATAAGGAGTAAATAGTCCTTGAAGTACTTGTACAAGATAGATGTATTCTAATCAGAAAATCTCAACTCCATTCACATCATTCACATCAATAAGAATTTTGCCATTGACTCCAGCAGGGCTATGAGTTATATCAAGCACAAAAAGCCCCCAACCCAGTTCCAACCAGGTAGTTCTTTGAAACTGCTTCATCCAGTTTTCTGTCAGGTGTGATATTCGCAAGAATTTTTCATGAACTAGAAACCTTGTGCAGGCGTAGTAGTTTAAACTTTTACTGTTAAGAGTGCTTTTCAAGCTAATACTGCCTTTTTTTTTTTTTTTCCCCTTGGGGTGGTGAAAGACACATCAAGACTTTCCTGTAATAACTATGAAGAAAAAACCTGGCTATTCATAAGTTTACTAATCCTGGTTTAGTTGATGCATTTTTTTCCTCTGGATGTTTCATCCTTTTCTCTTTTTTAGTTTTAAATGATTCTTTCTGTTTGAGACATTAAGAGAAAAATGGAACAAAGATGCACCAAAACCACATGTCAAAACCACTCCAAGTTATCCATGTTTTTAAGCTGCTGCTGCTAAATGAATATGTGTTGATAATGTTGCAAATTAATCTTTCTTACACTATTACACTGTCTCATATGCTGAAGATGCTGTTATATTGAAACCAGGACAAAGGACTGAATTGAATAACCATTTACGTCATGGAACTTAAAGAAAAATCCAATTGACTCTTTTAAATATTTTAAAACTTTTTTTCAAATTATCTTTACACTTATGTGAAAAAAACACAATAGGAAATTTCAGAATTCTGGTGCACTAACTCTTGTATCCCCAAAGTCTTGCAGGGCCAGTGAAAATGTATGTTTCCATAAAGTTATATATATTAACTATTAGTGTTAATTATAAAGAACAAAGACTTTTCTTACTGAACTGTAAAAAGTAAGAATAGGAAAACTTACTTCTATTCTGTTTCTTGGCAATTTCTCTCAGTATAATTTCCTTCACTGTTTCACACATGAAACTTTCTTCTGTTTCTGCATTGACTTTCACTAGAATATTTTGATGGCCTGAAAACCATTTTTCTAGTTTTGGCCATGTGTCTAGAAAGCTGGAAATTCTACAAAAATTACATTAATGCATAAAATTAAAATCTAATTAATGGAAAATAGAATGTTTTTCCTATTTAGTAAAAAAAAAGAAAAATCAGACTGTGTAATTTAATACTATAAAAAAATCCAGGCAGTACTTTTTGTGAAGTAATAATCCATCACATCAACCCCTTAATTTTCAACAAAGGAAAATTTTAAAAATCCTACTTTTAAATAGTCATGTATTTCTTGCTCTTTCTTGCCCCAAGCTAGACTTACTTTCTCTCATCAGCACTAAAAAAATTAGAGTCGATATAATAATCCGAAACAGTAAATCGTATCAAATATTTAGAAATAACCCTTACTGTTCTTGATTTTGCTCTTTATGTAGTTAGACATATAATGATTCGATAAAAAATACAAAATTAATTTTTTATATAAATTTAAAGCAGAAGATACCATTTTAGAAAATCTGTAAACCAAGTACATTTCACTTCACATGATGACACACCTCAGATATATGTATGCATAGATATATATGTATGTATACGTATGGTTCGTGCAACATATATCTGAAAACGAAAATTCTCCTTGGAAGAATACCTTGGAAAAGCAACACACATGAATTCTTATCTCCTAGGATTATTTATACTGTGCCAAAATGTACTCTTTAGGCACCAATTAGAGAAATCCTTAGAAAATACTTAACATTAGGCATGTCAGTACTATTATGGATCACATATAAGATTCAGATTAATTACATGCCTACACATCTGGGTGAAGCAACATTTTTGTGCTTCATGTAACATACCTATGTAGCACCTGATCCCTGGCTAAGTCAATCTTCTCTTCTAGGGTTTCAGCATCTGAATTTTGATTGTTCTGTTTGGTTTCAGACAACACTGATTTATCTGCTGCATGGGAAATAGCAAATAAGAACATATGCGGTAGTTATTCACCTGAAGTAAGATATGTTAAGAGAAAAATTTCAGCTTTACTTGATCTTAAATTTCTTAATTTAAAAACTGGATACCAAACTTCCTAGAAGAAAGAAAAAGTCAGAGAAAATCATAAAAATATAAAATTAAGCTGAAGATAGAGTCTTGCCTCTTGCTCTGTTTAATTGCAAAGCCAATTATAGCAATAATATATCCTGACAGATGCTTTACAGTCATAGAAATCCCCAGTTTTAGAGAGGGAGCATTGCTGTGGGTAGGCTATTTCAGGTTTACCTAGTCTAACAGTTACAAGGTGTTTCACCAGTCTGATCTCAGTCTTCCTTGAAGTTACTACTCATTTTCACTATGGGCAGATAGGCCACTACATCAGGAGAAAAGGCATTCTCTCTCTCCAAGCCTTCTTTAAATTAAAAAAATCTTTAATTGATTAGATATAAGTGATTTTTTCTATTTTAAACTTTTTTTGCAGATTTCTGATTGTACTTTTGACTCCTATCACCACAACATCTTATGATATAAATTTTGTTTTGATTTCTGAGATTATATAATGTATTATCAAATTTCAAAGAGGTTTGGCAACAGGAGATCTTTAATTTAACAAGAATTTCAAGTGTCTATACATTTGTCTTCACCATATTTTTAGCAGAAGCTCTAATGATTTTTCCTCATCCTCATATCCATATAAATGCTGCAGCAAAAACAATGAAGATGAATCTCCTTGTAATTTGGAAAATATGGGACATATTAATGAAAAGAACTTATGTTTCACCTTGGTGAGTAAGGCCAATTAAAAATGTGTGGTCTAGATGGGAAACAGACCTCAAAAATCCTTTGATGCCTTTGCCTTTTTTGCTCAAAATTAACAATTTCTGATTATGCACTGACTAATTCAAGGCAAGACAAAGACAGTAAATAATCAATAGGGAATGAGTGTTGTCAGTCCCAGGGAATGAATGTTGGCACATCACTTTGTATATCATTTCCTACATGCCTTTCCAAATGTGTTTTCCAGAGAAAAAATATTATGTACACATTTTCATTTGCAATGAGGCATATTTCTGCATCTGTTGTAACTTGTGTTTTTTTTCCAGCTGCTTCTTTATGTGCACCAGATAGCGACTGTGCTATCTCATCTCCAGTGAGAATTCACTACAGATATAAACAAGCATAAACAAATGCATTTGCACATTTTTGTTCTGCCTTTGACTGAAACAAATAAAAGTATTTGAAATAATAGGAGGCATTCAAGATGGTAATGTGCAACTAATGATGGGTCCCTTCCAACTCAAACAATTCTATGATTCTATGATTCTATAGCAGTGATATTGTGAGATTTGGAGAAATTGTGCGGTAATGCTATTTTGCTCCAATGAGTTCAATTTACAGATATATTTGGAAATAATGTTTAGGACTAATGCGTAACTTATACCTAGTCATGTACTTAGGCAGCTAAAGTTAAAAGGGGCCTTACAAATAGAGAAGAAAGCTGTCAAGAAATCTGAACAATTTCTATTGTTGCATTGCCAGAGGAAAATACAGATATTATATAATTAAAATAACTTGCTATTAAGTTGCAAAGTACTTACAATTCAATCATTTCAGTATTAGAACAATCTTTACATCCCTATTACATCAGAATCTGTCATTTTACTTTGTTAAAAGTAGTTAGAAACTTACACTTCAAGTTAGCCACTCGTTTCAGTGCCACGGTGTCTGAAATATCCAATAATACAGAAACATCAAATGCAGGTGAGGTAACAGGAGTCTTGTTAGGGGCTCTGGGATCTGTAACAAGTGAGAGCTTTCCAAAATTTACATCTTCTTCTTCTGGATCAATCCCTGTATAGGCTTTTTCAAATAGCTTTGCTTGATTAATTGTCATTGGAAACCCATCCATAATCCACCCCTTCTCTGGTGGTGTTTGGCTAAAAGTAAATGAAGAACGAGAATTATACAGTAAATTGCTAATATAATAACACTAAACTAAAGAAGAGCTTGCCCTAGCAGTTGCTCATTCTGAATTCAGTGTAAAAAATATCGTGATGAGTACAGAATATGACAGACATAATTAAAACCTAAACTGTAAAGCAATGGATTTTAAATCAGAAAAATAACACCAAGCTTAACTAAAAGAGAAAGGCAAAACCAAAACAAATTGTACTGTCTTAATGAGTAAAGTTCTCAAAAATATTCCCTATACAGGCTATGATCAGAGGTGTAATTTCACTATTTTCTCTACAAACTTTTGCACTAAAGAAAAAAAATAGCAAAATCTGGTTTATACCTTTAAAATATACTAATGGGAGTAATATAACTTTAAAGATATTCTTATGGGAACCTATGTGATAATGGCACATCAGAGTAGTTGAGACAATTTTGTGTCAACAGGAGTAGAAAAAATAAGTAACTTAACTGATGAAGTGTGAATGCTTGAGTTATGCATTTCACAAAATCTAAAAGAAAAAAATCTAGCAAGTGCAGAACATATTCCAACTAATAAAGAAAATAGACATTAGTTATATTTAATGTCTGTGTGACAGTCGTGTATATATTTTTACTTATCTTCAGTAGTGCACAATATCATCTCCTAATTTAGGGCTAGACTATACTTCTAGCACTCTAATGCTGGCATAAAATGAGCATTAACTAACTTCACTAACTAACTCCACTTTCTAAGTAGAAGACTCCAGTGTTCAAAAAATAGCTTAATGAAGAGAAATAGTTGACTACAAACTGGATAATTATGTTCTAAATAACTGAGGAAAAAGAGCTATACAAATTCATACTTAATGGCTTCCAATAGGATGTCAATTAGTAATTCATCTGGGATACTTTTTCCTTTCTTCAACAATTTCTGTGATGCAGCACCAAGCTGGGCACGTACAGATAGCTGTGGAAGAGTGCAGCATAAGACTAATAGGCTCAGAATGTTCACAACATATAGTGTTAAAAAGAGTATGATTCTACTTTATATTTTATCTATTATTTAATTTAAATTTAATGTTTATTTTATTATTATATATTATTTCAACTAATTTCAACTAAATTAGTTTCAACTAAAGGCTTAATTTAATTGAAATCCCCAAGTTATTTACATCATCACACATATAATGTCAAAAGAAATAAGGTTGAGAAACAAAGGATATGAAGGTCAAGGAAAAAAAAAAATTAAGTGTCCTGGTTCTAAGCTTATTCTGATTTTCACTACCATAAATCCACTGGTGGTTTCCTACAGCAGCATTAACTTCATTAGTTTTACAGACATGTTTTTATATGTTAGCATTCTAAGTATTTTACAGTGAGCATTAAAATCAGAGAGACCATTGTAGAAATAAGTATTTCTGAATATAAAGAAAACTTGTCATGGGTTGAATGATCTGCTTGGCTGCAGCAAGATCAGGAATACCTTTTCGCTAACTCAGAGATGACATAGAAATTATGGTATCTTACATAAATCTGAGGTTTAACAAGAAGACACAGAACTTTAACCATATGAAAAATCCTAACCAACAAACAAAGGAATGTATTTTCCTAATAAATTCTTTTAATATTTAACAAATATTAACAATGCTTTCAATGAGGTTGATAAATTAACTTAGAACAATCAAAGACTGTCACCATTTAAGTAATTTAACCATTTTAACTAATGCAGCTTTATAAATTATTCTATAAAGTACTTTATAAAGTAGAGCCTCAAATTGGATTACAAACCTTGGATAAATCATCCTGACTGTAATCTGATTTAACTTCTTGCCCAGATGGATCATTTTTCACAGGACAATTGCCTAAAACAGGTACGTTAGAGAGTTTGACAATGCTATGACTATAATATTTATTACTACAGATAAATAATAAAAGTATATTCCTCATTATTGTTTTTTGAACAAATCAATGCAGGAAGTATACACTGCACTGTATATACACATTGTTAGAATCATAGGGTCATTGATTAATTCATGTTAGAGGCAACTTCTGGAGGTCAATTAGTTCAAGTTCAACGGTCAAAAGGTCAGACCAGGTTGCTCAGTTGTTTACCCAGTGTGATCTCGAAAACCTCAATTGATGCAGACTATACCACCTAGCCAGGCAATTTATTTTAATGCTTGATGGTTCTCATGGGTAAAGGACTTTGTCTTATGTCTATTTAGAAGTGAAACAAGAAGGGCTTTTACAGATATTTCCACCGCAAAAGGTAGGCTAGAGAAAATGTGGCCTCCTGAAAGAGACATGTGAAAGCCTGAGGTATCCGAAGCCCCTGAGATAGCAGAAAAGTCTGCAGCAAAAAAGATTTACCCTTGGTGGAGGAGGATCAGCTTCATGGACATTTAAATAAACTGGAAATACACAAGTCCTTGGCACCTCATGGCATATACCCACACACGCTGAGCAATGTGCTGAGCTAACTGTCCTGGGGACTGCAGGAGATTCTTGGGATTAGAAGAATGTAACTGCCACTCCTCTCCTCAAGGAAAGCATGCAGGAGGAATGAGGAATGTACAAATCAGTCAGTCTCACATCAGTCCCTAGGAACGGATGGAGCAAATAAGCATGGAAACTGTTTTCAAGAATATTAAGGACAAGAAGATGACTGGGAGTTTTCAGCATGGATTTATGAAAGGGAAGTCATGCCTGACTACCCTGTCAACTTTCTACGATGAGGCTATGGGCTCAGTGGTTGAGGGATCAGGAAATACCATTTACATTGACTTCTGATACTGTCTTCCTTAACATCCTCATAGACAAACTGATGAGGCACAGACTGGGTAAGTGGACACTGAGGTGGACTGAAGACTCACTGACTGCCAGGCTCAGGCAGTTGCCCTTGTCAACTAGCTCACCTTCCTTTGTGGAGCAGCTTGCACTTGTTACTGCCAGACACTAGGATTGTGTGGAAACAGGAAATTCATTATGGAAACTATCTTGAAAACTCAGATGTCATGGATACTACCATGCAACAGAAAGGGGAGGTGCCATTTAAATCTAATACGATAAGAATTAGAATTTAATTTTATAAATATAAATAATATAAATAATATAAATATATACTCACCTTGGGTTCCATTGACAGGTGTTTCTGTTTGGGGTTTCTTTAGAACTTTCAGTGGTGACAAATTCATCTGGATGTTGTAGCAATTATGGAAGGAAAAGGATTGAAAAAGAAACTACATATTACAGGAAAAACAAGCATGTCAATTCAAGTTGACTCTTGAATCTTGTAAGTCAAAACTTAGAATTAAGTTTGAAATTGAGTAAAAAATTGAAACAATATGCTTTTTCTTTATATATTTCATTCTTATCTTCCTGTGGGAGCCAAAAGCAAAATTTATGAAAATTCTTACCTCATTTTTTTCCCCAGAACTCTCTGCTTTTTGTGGAATAACATAGTGTTCACTTTTCATTTCATTTCTAAGAAAAGCTTGGATGGCCTCCTGAACCAGAGTATCAACAGATAGTATCTGAATATTGCAAACTAATAAAAAAAAAACCAGATAATTTTACTGTTTGAGTTGACCATACAAACAGAGAGACTATTACTGGCAATTAATTAGTGATTTTGTTTGGGCTTTTGATTAGATTTATTTCCACTGGCTCTTCTCTGTAAGCACTGCACAGTGTGTATCCACAATCACATAACTGTCTTGAAAGTCTCTTCTACAACAAACATCACCAGGGAAGATTGCCAAAAGCTTTTTCAAATTCTCTATGCACAAGTAATACTATATTAACACTAAATTCAAGTTCAGGTATTTTTAGCCTCATTTTGGAAGATAATAGATGAATGACTTGCAACCAACCCCTGCAAAATACAGATGCATGTGAGGGTTGAGGATCAGTAATGCAAGAATTTGCCCAAACACTTTTCATTGTAAGAATGGAATTTTAATGCTAATAAATATTTTTAAGAGTTTTAGAAAAAAAATAATCTCTACCTTTTTCAATAAACTTTACACAGGTAGTTTTTCCACTAAAAAGTTTTCCCAAAATACATCCCTTGATAGGAAATGGAGGAAATAGAGGTAGTGAAGATTTGGGTTTTGGAGGATAGAAAATCTCCATCAGCCTACGAAGCACATGACCCAATATGTTATTATTAAGAGGAGGTTTGTTTTCACTGTTTTCTTCAGTTGGGCACCATTCCCCTGTCATACTCTGTATAAACGACAAATTACCAAATTATTTCAATGTGCCTTGTCTTTCATCTTCCTAAATATATGTATTAATATATAAATGTAATACATACAATCACCAAGTCTGAATAGAACTAAGTAATGAAATATTTTTAGAATAGACCCTTGCTATAAGCTATATATAACTTATATTATTATGTCATTAATGATTAACATTTAGTGATATTCACTAATACCTACTTGAGAGAGACATGTAACTCCTACAACAATTTTTGTAGATTCCTATAATTTTCCTATAGGAAGAATTTTATATTCCTATAACTTTTTTTTTTAATTCCATACATCATTTAACCAATACCCCAGAATGAATCAGTAGCAGATTTTTGGAATAGAAGCCCAGTGTCCTAGTATTCAGCATTCTAAAAACTGGCAACATTATTGCTCAGTATTTCACAAAAATCATTCTATGATTCTATGATTTTATGATCTTATCTGACTGAAACACTGGACTTGCTTTGAGCACAGGTTGACCTAAATGACCTCCACATCCCTTTCAGTCTAAAGAATTGTATCATTCTATAAATTAAATATTTAATCACCATCAACAGAAGCAATCAGTTTCAGATTTCTGCTGAAAGAAAATGTTTTGAATTCATGTTCCAGGCAGAATATGCAATCTCTTCCTGAAATTACTATCATGAATGATATTTTGCCATAGCAAACATCCTACTAACACAGCTTGATCAGTGTGGACTTTGAACATATGTGCATTAGATAGAACAACACAGTGTAACTCATTATGACTCTAAATGAAAGTATCACCTATTTTTAATCAGTAAAACCAAGCAAAAAAAATCTTTTAGTGTCACACAATAACCCCTCTCTAGTGTATCTCAGAAAAAACACTTCTTAATACATAATTGAAAAGACATGCTTAAAAACCACAAATCCTTGTCCTTTCTGAACCATTCTTCCTTAAATATATAAGCAGTTATGGAAAAGTTGTTTTACATTCTATCAGACCTGGAGGAAAAATGAATTCCAAATGGAATGGACTCCTGATTCCAAGTACTCACCTTCCAGATTTTTAACCAGAAGATTGCTAGACCATACTTGATGTGAACTAAAGTAGCTCACCTTTCAGAAACAACTTTTCAGGTATTCAGGTAAAAGTTATATAACTCCTGGTCAACACTCTTGATTGGAACCAGAAATTATTTGATACTTTGAGTAGTGCCTACTGTTATCCTTGTTTTGGGTGATTCTATTAATTTATTAAGTAATTAGTCACAATTGATGATGTGGTAGTTTCCAGATATTTTCAAGCTCAATCTAATGTAGAATGTGTAAAGGATGGATAGCACTTTATTTAGTTCTTGTATTTTATCAAATATATTTGACACTTTTAGTTAGTATTCCTAATCTAAACTTATCATTCTTGAGAGATGTCAAAATGCATGTACTGGGCCTTTTTCCCAAGGGCTAAGAAAATCAGCATAAATTTTGCTAGAATTGCCCTGCCAATACACTAGAAACAATACTTTGAAGGCACTAGCTGTTCACTTGGGATTTTAGAAGACATAGGTATGAATTAGTGCCAACAATTTTACACATCATACAATACCGGCTTTTGATGGATAGTGATTCAGAAAAGCTGACAAGCTAACAAGATCTGAAAAAATCCCACATGTGACTCTGCAGTTGAAACAGGTATCAAAAAAGAGGCTTTAAATATGTCATTAAATACTTGTGATCTTCAGAGCCCTTACATCTAGAGAAGATTACTGGGACTTTGTAGTATAAACAACAATATATCCCCACTGTTTCCTGCTTGTCTGTCCTGTATGTTCCCCCTGTTGGTCTTGTATATATGCCTTTTTTCACCTAAAGAAATAAATCATGGCATTCATTATATGAGTTGATATACATCACAGTATAATCTGTGAATTACAGAGGAATTCACAGTAAAAACTGTGAAAACACAGTAAAATGAGCTGCCAGGCATTCATCACAGAATTATGTTTGCAATTGTAAATGTACCAATTGCTTCAGGATGGAGATAAAAGCATATATATTGCAGTTAGAAATTCCCAACAAGTCAAAGACAGTATTTGCCTAATTTTACCATATTATTGTTAAACAGATTATTTCAAAAGACATGCAGTGGGGTATTTTTTCACGTGAAATTACATTAATGTATTCTAAAGTTGAAGAAAAGTTTCAAGACACCCTTAAAAATAATTACTTGTGTTCTCACAGAAGGTTAACAATAATGTCAGCCATTTCTAAAAATTTCCACAAATTTTACAATCTTAAACGGATCACACAAACCAAAAAAATCCTGTTAGAAAGCTTTTACTCAATATTGATGAAATTAACAGCTTTTGTAACAGATACAGTATTTCATTTTACTTGCTTTTCCTGGCTACTTTCTGTTGCATTTTTTTAAACATGGTAGCATTAACCACACTTTCAAATTTCAATTAGCTAAAAATTAATTGCTTTGTAATTAATGTGTTGGTCCTATAAAATCAAGAGAAATATAATTGATTTCATCAATATAATCAAATTCAAGAGAAATATAATCAACATTATATACAAGAATGAAATTGTAACAGTGTTTTAAAATTGCACCAGTTCTTCAGTGCTACTAACATAAAATACAGCCATATATTTTATGCACACACTCAGAGAATGAAAAGAAAATGCATATCAAAATGTGGCATCATAAATAAGTGAAAGAACAAAATGAAACACCACAATAAAATGTTTATGATTATGAAAAATCAAGCTGTATTATCTTCCATTATGTCACTTTGATGTACCTTGTATTCCTCATAATCTTTTTCATCTAATAGATTCATTTTATTCAGCTCTACAAGCTGTTCTTGGTTTGGTTCATTTGGCAAAGGATGAATTGAAGCTTGTTCATATATTGGTTTTCCAGTAAAAAAAAATTCCTTCCAATCAAGCATCAGTTTTAATGGAATTCTTCTGCAGAAGAAAAGAAAAGAAAAAAGAAAAAAAGAATGAGTTCCAAAACAAAAATGAGAGGGATTAAATATTTGAGAACCCCAATTTACAAGAATTACAATCCTGAAACAAGCACATGCTAAGCAAGATACAGTTTATAATGCTTTCTATAATTATTACAGCTTTTTATAAGTGCTTGGTCACTTATATGACAGCTGGAGGCACTTCAGTATTTTTACAAATGTGTTACCATGCAGTATTTGGCTGGCAGCACACTGTAGTAACAGTTTTTCTATAGCTATCTTTTCCTGCTCCAAAATATTCCTCCCTTTTGTGGGGTTAGGCCTCCTTCAATCAACAATTTATAGAATTTTTTTCTGAGACATAAAATTAATTTAGAATTATATGAGTAATAAAACTATTTTTTTTTCTTTTAGAAAGAATAAATATTCATATGAAACAGCAAGACAAACTGCATACAGTAATGAGCCAAATGCAATCAGGATACTGACATATGTTGCATTAGAATTCTATAGCTGTTAAATAAACAATATAAATATAAACTTAGATTTAACAAATGGTCAATGTTAAAGTTTCTACTATTTATCAAGATTACATTAATTCCGACTTCCTTTTTTTTTTGGTAATGATTATAGATAGTTGAGTGTTATAGCTTTAAATAAATTCTGCATGCACTGTTGAAAAATAACTCAATATCTATTGCATGCATCCTGCACAATGAAGTACAGAGAAAGATAGACAAAGCATACCTATAGGGACAGTAAATGCAGATGCAACCTTGATATGCATACTTTGGGAAGATATTTCAGATATCTGTACATGTTGTGCACCACCCAGTTACGCGAAAATGTGACACTAGCTTATAATGGAACCATGACTAAAAGTGTAAACCAAAGCATCAAACGTGTAGATCAAATCGTCACTAATCTGTGTTTAGGCTGAATGTTTTATCAGGTACTTACTGGGCCTAAATTTATATAATTTCCATAAAATACAATCATATGTATTTCATATGGTTACAGTCTTACTATTTTAATATACAATTAAACTAAAAGGCAATGAAGATTTTTACAAACTTTCTTAAGCTCTAAGTCTTACCCCATAGTCTAATCACTGAATACTAATTAAAGAAAAACAGCAACAATGCCCCATTCTCTGTTTTTGTAAATACTCCTAGAGCACAGGCACTTGGAGATTACTACTTTTTCAGGACCTTCTCAGAAACCCTGTGCAATTAGGTCATGCAAAAGGATGAAATCACAACATATACGACTCAGAAGATTTTGGACTGAGTTGGTACTTTTAGGACAGTCCGGGCAGGTTGATAAATCTTAGGAAATTAATTTTGTTTATATGACACTGAGGAAGTGTTCGGTTAGCAAAGCAATTTAGAACGAGATGAGATTTGTTTAGTTTTTAACTTTTAAACTAAGGGCTTTATTCATAAAAAAGAAAATGGGTAGTTTCACAATCTGTAGAACTAGCAGATCTTAGTCTCCTAAGTATTTAACTTAGGAGTTTTCAAGAAATTATGCTAAAGCTTTAGCATTAGTTTACCTTGCCTTACACATGAGTGAATCCTCAAATATATAGTGAGTATATATAATCATTTTCCCATAAAAACTAATTGAAGCTGTCCTGTAAGATATCTAAGAATTTACATAAAATGTTACGATGCTTAAACCAGTCTGAATATCTAACAACTGATACTTTTGCCAAACTGTTATACTCACTTGTTTGTCAGGAGACGATATTCTCCTACTTTTGTTGCCAAATCAATGATTTGGTGGATCACTTCCCAACATACAGAATAATGCTTTTTATAACGTGCCTGAGCTCTTTCAACAGCATTTTTTTCATGATGTTCTCTTTCTTTGATAATTTGTTCTTCATAATCAATTTTTTCTTGCTTTGCAAGAGCCTAGAATTTTTTTTAAAGAGTAAATCTGAGATTACAAAGAAAATGAAAGGCAGAAGTGCACAGTCCTGGAAACGAATATGGACCGGCTCATTTTAACCAAGAAATGAAAATAGCTAGATTCTCACCAGAGAATACTAACACATAGACAGATCTCAAAACTTGTGTTCATTCTATAAATTCCAGTTTGTTTTCTTTCTAACTGCTAAAATATAATGAAATATCATTTCTTCTTTCATGACAAATAGATTACGAACATATTTGGTGCTTAGGGGGCTGGGAAACATGTTTACTCTTCCTAAGGAAGAAATTATGCAGATGCATTGGTAAAGGCCTGGTTCCACTGAAACCCACAATGGAATACTCATTTAGAATATGTGACAAATTCTTTAACTTACAAGATTCTAATCTGAAAATAATTTGATATTTGATATTGATGCTGTTCAATCTTTGAGAAAGATTTCTGGCCATGGTAGAAAATTATCAGTAGTTCCTTTGATGGTGTGTCCCTTTTGGCTGAAAGCATACTTAAAGAGATGTTGTAATCAATATCTGTAGCTGCTCATTACATAAGACTCCAGGTGTTTTGGAGGATTTGGAGTTGCTTATAATTTTTGACAGAGCAAAATAAGATTTCTACCATCACATTATGGCCTAGTATGAGCATAGCACTTGGCAATTTACCACAGGATTATGAGTCCTTTTAATGTATTAATCAACTCCAAGTTCCAAGCTAGAAATTAGCACTCCTGAGTGAAACTCCTCCAGCATTTGTCAAAAATGGATATTAAGAGATTACATCTAAAAGAGATGAAAAATATGATTCTTGAAATCTTATGTCATTGTCCTTTGTCATTTTGGGTCTGCAAGGCTGTGCCTTTTAAACTCAGTGTATGGGGATATTTTCCTACAGTGTTAAAATTGGTTTGGAATAAAGGAGCAAAATTAGACTTTAAGATGCACACTTTTACCCTTATTAAGTTAGTTGTAACATTGAACATAGATAAAAGAATATATTCATCATTAAATCACCCTGTCCCTAAAAAAGTCCTAAATTATTAGAGTTGACAATACAAGTTCCATTATATATCAGGAAGGTACTGTAACAGTCCTGCAGCTATTCAGGGAGCAAATAATTTTTACCGCTTCTCTATCAAGAGCTTCCTGTAACTCTTTCTGTCGTCTTTCATCAAATTGTTTCTCCCTGAAAATTCTGTTTTGTCTTAACACCTCTTTTTCATGTCGAACATGCATGAGTTGAACAGCAATCCTTCGTTCCTGCTGAGATTGTCTCATTAGTCTGTAAATAAGTTGCTCCTCGCGGTAAGCTTCCTAAAAGATTAAAAAAAAAATAGTATTAAGTGTTTAAGAGACAACTCATCAGTGTCCTATATGAGAAACGCAGTCATATAATAGTATTTACCTCCTCATTTGATATATATAACCAGAAAATATACATCTATTTATCAGTACTACTTTTGTTAACTATATAAGAATTGTGGAACTCTAGAAGTGAATTCTAACTATGTCTTAACTGAGATACTTGTTCAGACTAACTCAATTTTAACTTGAAAATTTCCTGTACATAAAGAAACTGTAGCATATTTAAAATAATTGCTTCTGTATGTAAAGGTATAACCCTTCCTCTAATCATTAACTTCACCAGCCCCCATTCTCAGTCATACTCTGCTGGATCCTTGATCAGTCTATTCTTCTACAGGTTTGAATTTTTCCCTTCTTTCTTGGGATTTAGGTAGCTATCTCCTCCTTTCTGCATTCAGGAGACTGGAAATACAAGGAAGCATTCAGAACAGAGGGAAATACAAGATTTCTGGGTAAACGTTTCAGCATTCTCAGGGGGACATAACTAGAATTCCCTGTTTGGTACTACAAGAAAATAATTTTGAACCATTGCTTGAAGCACAGTTGGTGTGCACAGACAATTTGAAGGATGTGGACTATTTCTTTCCAAAGTACTTGTCAAAACATGATAGTTATCTTCTCACTACCACACTTTTCTAGACTGTTCTTGGTATCAAAATTAATGCTTAACCTAACCTAGTTTTGCCTCACTGTTTTCTCAGTCCAGGACTACTACTGAGTTCTAAGCAAAAGCATCAGCTTGCTTTTCAAGCCCCATTGCAAAAAATCACTCCTACAGCAGAATTTTAGAGCCAATTATGATTTCTTGGACATTTGTTTCAGATGCAGCAAAACTGCTATGAAATGTATTCAAATTTAAAGACCTAAATTCGGGAACTTTTCTTAAGATTTCAAATTCATTTCCTCAAGAACAGAGGAACAGGTAAAGTCAGTCAGCAGTAGCAGGAAAACCAACCCAAAATAAAGTATTACTTCTTTCAATTTGGTTTATTTTTCATTATCTGCCTGTGACAGAGAGGTCAGAACACATTTTTTGACCTAACTCTTTACATCAACGTTTACATCAACTGTGAAGTGTCTGAAGAAATCAAAAATATCAAAAATGTGACATCTTGGTAATAGTTTGAAAAACTACTACTGAGAAAGCATAATACTAATTTTTTTTTTTTTCAGTTTACCTATTTGAGACAACAGTGGCATCCAGTGGTCAAACATCAATGTGTTTATGTTTCATGTTCATGCGATTACTATATCACATTTTTCTATTTTTTTGGTTCCTTGTTTAATTTACACACAAATGAAACAATTCTGTCCTATTTTGTAGTCATAAATTTATGACCAAAACTTACAGCTTAGCATCCATAAATCTATTTGGTTGACAAGCAATAATTAGCATTAACAATTAATTTCCTTTCCCATTTTTATCTTCTCAATTTGTTGCTGGCAGTAACTTCTTCTTGACAACCTTTCAAACTCAGAGAGATAAAAAATTGAACAGCGTATTTAAAAATAATGAGTACTTAGAGCAAATACTTTGTTGAAATGGTGGAGATCAAAGACTTAATTGGGCTGAAGTGATGTTGTTGTCAAACACTTTGAACTCCTGCCTGTGAAAATCTGACTGGCATCACTGTGTGGTCTCCATAGAGAAGTGTCACGTAATTGTAAAGTATTTTTTCTCCCAGGGTCCAACTGTAGTGTGGTCAAGTGAACTCAAGAATTTGAATATGATTCTTTAATAGATGTCGTTACATATGGACACGAAACACATGAAGGGATGAAATTCATTTGACTTTACATTTCCCATGTGCTGCGTTCAAGTTTTATGCACTATAGGTAAAATTTTGACTGATGTCCATATGAAAGCTACAATTTCAGTTTGCAAATCTTGTCTGTTTCAATGTGTAACAGAAGGAGAAAGTAATTTTCAACTACTTTTTACATTTACTTCTTTTTTAAATATCTCAGTTTGCTTCAAACTTCTCTGTCAATCAACATTAATTTCTGAAATCTCAGAGACTTCCAACCAGTCACCTCTTCCTCTGCTAATTTAGAACCAAATTACGACTAAACAGATTCTCTGATCTGGTCAGACTACTCTTCCAGTCAAGCGCTCAATTGTGTTTCCTTCTAATTCCTGCACTCTCTGACTTCTGTTGTTCCTATATTCGCATTTTTCTTCCCGGGAAGTTAGGAACACTATTGTTACCTTTCCCTTGCTTTAGAGCCTCACTGGAGCCAGTCTGATTGGCAGGACATTGCAACAATTTCTCCATGTCAAACTGAGAAAGCTGGTACTACAGCCATAGGTGGACCAGCTGCCTGACTTCCTCTGCAGCACTGGCTGGCTTTGCTGGCTTAGAACTGCATTATCCAACAAATGCCCCAGTGATTGCTGATGGCCATGTAGTCATCAACTCATGCCCATGGCTATAGGAACCACTAGTCCAGGCTGCTGGGGTTGTGCTGGGGCTGCAACAGCTAATAACAAGTAAAGAAGAAATCTGAGGACTACAACGATTTCAGACAACTGGGTTACAAAAGTTCTTCATGGCCTATGCATATCAACAAGAACATGATATAGAATCTCTTTGAATGAGAGCTCAGAGACAAGATACACAGATAGACAGGCTCTTGGACTAAGGTCCTACAGGTGTTTTACATTGAATATGGGTCTGGTATAGCTTTTGAGAAGAAATCTAATTTCTTTACAAATTTAATTTTTTCTTAACAACTCCAAAACTGTTTCCAAACTTTACATGTCAATGCTTTTTTATATATATATATATATATATATATCTGTGTGTCTATATACACACATATAAAGTTCATACTTTTCAGAGATGCCACACATCTGAAGTGCTATAATTATGCAACAGCAGCAGAGACATGCTTGACTATATCGGTTTCAACCCATATGATCTAAACTAAGGTATCACAGTGCCATAAGATAAAAGATAACTAGAAATAATAGAAACTCAGTAAGGTTCTGTTTTGATACAATCATTACAAAAGAGAAAATTTGTGAAGTAATCTTCAGTAATCTTGGAAGCTTTTTTTTGAATGAGTGAATGAGGAAAAATCTGAAAAGCCTTGCACTTTACTGATGGGATTCAAATGGAACAATCTGCAAAATCCATTTTCAGACACAACACAGGCATTCTCCAGAGACACATCTTCTCTTCTATAACACAACAAAAATTTAAGCTCTGAAAATTTAAAATCTGAAAAATAATTGTTTTGCTTCTTCATATCACCCAGAAGAACCATTTCAGAATTCATTCAAAACTTTACATGACACATTTGTAAATCCAGATTTTCAACCAAAGAATGCCATGTTTGCTTTTTCATAAGTATCTTCCTCAGAACAGGCATACATTTTGATTATTTAAAGTTCAACTTTGGCAGGGGGATTAGAAAGCATCAGTCTTCAACTAGTATTTAATCTTAGCTCTGCTGCGTTCATTTGATCCTTTATGATTTGTAAGGATGAAGTATGACATAGAGGTGGCAAGAAAGAATGAACAACCCTCCACATTTTTCTAGGAAAACCAACAGTTGGCATAAAAGTCATTTCCAGAGATAAGTGTGTATGCCTCCCTTTACCGCCTTCAAGCTCTATTCAACCTGCCAAAAACCAACTTCTTTTATATGATTTTTAGATTACTAATTTTTAGTAATTTAGATTACAAATTATTAGATTACTAATTCTGCATGGGTTATATACTTCAGCATACATTTTCTCACCTCTTCAGCTTCGTGTGCTATTAACTGTTCCATCAGCATTTTTCGTCGTCTTTTTTCTCGCTGTTCTCTAGCAAATGTATCTTCCTCTAAACGTTTTTGAATTTTTCTTATATATTCATCATCTGAATAAATATTTAACAGCTCGGTTGCTGTCTGTGCTGTAGTTTCTAGAGTTGTTTCTTGCAACTTCTGTGTTTGCAATGATTTTTGAATATCACTGATTGAAAAAATTAAAAAGAAAAAGATCACTGACTTTATAGGAATTACGGTTCTTCGAGATGTTTTATACAGATCTCTGTACAGTTATGCACAAATTTAGACAAATGCACAAAACTACCACTGTTACTACTTCTTGATGCTCTTGTGCCCCACAAGAACAACTAATACCAGAGGAGGGCTCCAGCATTAACCTGAACCAACTGTCAGTTAGTAAATTTGTTAATAGGAAGCCAAATTCTGAAGAAACAGGAAATTAGGAGGTCTTACAGAATATCAAAGAAAGATGGGCTACTCCTCAATATATCCATACACTTTGAGTGCAGTTTTGCAGAGTTATGAGACACAGGTAGTTTACACGTAAGTATCCACAACAGTATGCATGAGTGCCACCTCTTCTAAGCATGGTATACTCATCACTAAAGGTGACAGAATGACTATTACTTAAAATTATTCATAAAAATTCAACATAAAGATAACTCTAAGGAGAAAGGTTGTTTCTCTCCTTTCTCTTTGAAATATGTTACTGTGCATGTACATCTTCAACATTCTCACCTCCCTGCAAGTCTAACTGACCTTAAAGACTAAGTGATTGAAATGATCAGAGGAGAGATGCACCTTGTGTCCTTTGTTGCTGCATATATAGCAAAAAGAAGAGAAGGAAGTTTGATCCACCCCTACTACAACTAAAGGTAAGGTAAAAACACTCTAAGGGGGCAGGAGTTGGAATATTTGCAGTGCTAGTGGGACAATCACTCAAAGGACAATTACAGTTTAAACCAAACAAGCCTTTACATTTTCCTCAAGTTTCCTCAAGTCTAGATAGATAGTAGGCACTTGAGGTAGGATCTTGTCTAAGCTTAACAATCTAATACCCAAATATTACCTGTCAGTGCCTTGGCTGTATACTGCAGAGGCATTTCCTGCCATAGACTTCTCAAACTTTTTAATCTCCTTGTATGTATCCTGAAGAAATAATACAAAATTTAATGTTTTTTTTTTCTCTGCACAAAGCACCAAAAGGAAGGTTCAACAGACCAAGTATTAGGGAATTATTTTTATGTCATGTTAGTATAACAGGAATATTTACTCTGAAAATATTTTAAGCATCAGCTAGATCAAGAAAAAATAGCAAGATCGTTTCCTTCTACTTTTCATTTCCTTCCCTCCTCCCCTTTTCCTAGTTCTACCTGTGTCCAACAGCCAGAAAATGCTAAGATTTTGCAGCTGTTCATTTTGCAGGATAATTCTTAGTATAGGACTTACTAGGACTATAGCTGTATATAAAATTCCTACCATTCAGAGATCTGATCCAAGATGTACAGGGCTCTGATCTACTTTAGATTTAATAGCTTGAATTCATGCCTGATAGTTACTCAAGCAAATATGTTCCTACACTCTACATTTAAATGTCTCTGTCACAGTTGTGCTGTAAAAACTGATAATATTTGCACTCCTGATGACAATACAATCCATGAACTGTAAGTTTACTAGGTAATACAGATGGGTTTTTGCCTGCATTGCCATCTCTTGATTTGATCTAAGACTATAGTCAACTTCAGTTCTTACTAACATTTTTGATAGAGCAGTTTATAATGTGTTACAGAAGTTTTCATACATTATGATGCAAAACCTCATCATGCACAAATAAAAAGGAAACAATGCTTTTATCTCACATATTCTGCTCAGTGGACAAGAAGCTAAAAAACTGTCAGCAATTTAATTACTACCTACTAATGGTATTTATTCAACAAGAACTTTCCCTTACATCAAACCAAATTTTTACCGAGTAACAACTGCAGAATCATAATCATATTAATATTTGAAATCTAGTTGAATCTAGAATATCTTTTTAACAGTTATATCATCAGATTTTGGGTAGTGCAAGTACAGTAATTTAAGTTTAAATATTTATAGAAATTATGTGTCTAGCAAGTTCATATAATTAACATTAAAATAATGTAGATGAGAGTTACCTCTGCTTCTCTTTTCAGCTTTAAGATTTTTTTTGCTTCAATAGCTTTTATGGTATGGCTTGGTGGTGGCTTCGGAATCTGTATAATGGCTGCTTGAATCTTAGCCATTATTTCATTTTGTCTCCTTCTTCCTACACGACGCTGAATATTCAAGATCATGTGTTCAGATACTTGCATTGAAACAAAATATACCATATGGCCCTAATACACTACCTATATATCTATGAAGTAAAAGCAATTAAGCCATGAAGAAAAAAAAATTACAGAAAGAAAGTGTAAGAGGCTCCAGACTTGAGCAAAAGACTTTTCTTTTTTTTTTTTTTTTTAAAGTGGATTATTAAAATACTATGAAAGCAGAAAATTCTTCATCTTTTGTCCACAGTTAAACCTTGTTTTAATAAAATTCTCTGTGAGCCACTGTACTCATAAATCACCATTTTTCTATCAAGAAGTGGATGTTTTAAAATAAATTAAAATTTAAAATAAAATAAATTAAAGTTTCATTCAACATTATGAATAATTTGACAGCAATATGCTAGTATATGTTCACAATATTTGAGGATAAATATATATATTTTAAGTACCATTATCATAAATTGGTACATCTATATATTTTATGTCTGCGTTAACAAATACTGTAGTGCAATAGAAGCCCCAAATCAGTTTACAGTCTAAATGTAAACTGTAAACTGTAAACAGTTTAAATGCCTAACGGCATTTAAAGGCTTGTAGCATATTTTAGCTCTAGTATGGTACCTGTTTCAGGTCAGAATTTAGCACAGAAACTGAAAATAGAAGTTTTTTGGTACAGAAACTGAAATTACCATTAGGCAATAACTTCAAACATTTAAATTACAGTACTTAAAAATACACTATAGATATATGCAGTTAGAGGTGGAATTAAGAGGAAAAAAAAGGTTTTAACAAAACCAGTTAAAAATAAATACAAAATTCACCAAATAAGATATTCTTTGAAAAAATATTTTTATTGTGGATATTGCTTGTATTTTCTTTTCTAGCTACATGAAGGGACTTTTCTTATTTCATTCTTGTTCCTGCAGTGGCAATAGAATAGCTAAATAACTACAGTAAGAGTCTCTCCCTTTAATTAGCAACATGAAATGCATCTCCAATTAGTCAACTTCATTTCATTGTCATTCAACATCCCTTAGCTAGTTGGCCAGTTCCTCTATAGGAAGCCTTACAGCCTATACAGCCTTACAGGCTGTACTTTGGGTGAGTGTTACCATATATTAAGAAACTAGTTCTTGTTTTTACTTTATCAGAACAGTTACACAAAACTACACAATGTTCTGAGGCCATACTCACTATTGGTCCCCTTCCATGCATCTTTTGAAAAATTTATTTTTTCTTTTTTTTTTAATCTTTTCTTCACAAATTAAGAAAACCTTTTATAAGGATATCTTAAACACATAGAGTTGAGAAATTTATGCTTTGTCTTCAAATCTATAAATATTTTCAATGTATAACAACGTACAAATACTCTCAATTTAACATTAAATGATTTTTAATTATTAATGGTTTTAAGGGTCTTAATACAGTATACTGGCTTCATATCTATATCTTTAAATTGGCTTTATATTGCTATGCATACTTCTTTTATTTGTTGGTGTAAAACACAAGTAGGTAGCACAGAATTAACATGCATTCACACTGGCTTTAACTAACTCATTATGTTCGTGATCTTGAGAAAATACTTCTTCAGAAGTATACAAAAAGAAAGTAGTCACCGTTTCAGTGTCTTGGGCTCTTTGTTCCTCTTGGAGTTTCTGAATTTTCTGTTGTTCTGCAATACGTATATGAGCTATTTTATCTTCTATTGCCTTAGATTTTATTTCAAAATGCTTGGAAATCTGCTGCAGTTGCAAATCAGTTTGACGTGGTGTTAAAGTTTTCAAACGCTACATGTAAACATCAAGCAATGAAGAAACAGTAAGAAATATATTTAAATATGATAATTTTGCAATAGTAATTTCAAACTGTGTTTTCCTGTGTTTATGTACACAAAACAACCTCTAAACATGGTCAAATATTTTTCAGAAAAATGAGACTAGCTCTGTTGAAAAGTACATGCAGATTTGAACTCAAACACTGCCAGAATTTTTTTAGATTGGAGAAAAGGAGGCTGAGGGTGACCTCATTGCTCTCTACACCTTCCTGAAGAGGGGACATGGAGAGGCAGGTGCTGAGCTCTCTTCCCTGGCATCCCGTGCCAGGAAACATGGGAATGCACCAGAGGAGATTTAGACAGGGCCTTAGGAAACATTTCTTTACCAAGAGGGTGGTCAAACACTGGAACACGCTTCCTAGAGGGGTGGACAATGCCCCAAGCCTGTCAGTATTTAAGAGTCATTTGGACATACTTTAAGTTTTGGTCATCTCTAAAGGGGTCAGGCTGTTGGACTAGATGGGGTTGTAGGTCTCTTCCAACTGGAACTATTTTATTCTATTCAAACCGAAATACAGAAAATTCAACTTAAACATGAGAAAAAAAAATTACTGAAAGGGTGATAAACAATTTGCCCAGGCAGGCTGTGAAGTCTCCATAGTCTGAGATACTCAAAACCCAACTGAACAAGGTCTTGAGCAACCTGCTCTAGTTCACTTTGCTTAGAACAGGGGGCATGGATTAAGTGACCTCCCAGAGTCCCTTTCTATTGTCATCTATTCTGTGATTCAAATGCCATTCTGAGCCTACCTGTTGACAGGAGCTACTCTCACTTGCTTTATCTTCTTTAAGCTATCCCTTTATAGCTGAAGGGATGTTTCAACTGTTTGGTGTTACACTCTTTGGTAAATTCTGCTTATAGACTATTTTTTAGGAAGTGTGCCATAAAAAAATATTTGAAATCTCACCCAGCTGAATTTGATTCATGTACATGCCTGACATTACTGTTGAAGACAAGAAGAACATCTTTAAAAAAATCCACTATATCAACACTGACTTCCACTTAGATACTTTTTTTCCCTTGTTTTTTTCCCTTGTTTTTTTTTTTTTCCCCTCTTTATATTATGGAGCATCTGTTTATTGCAGGCTGGAGTGTAGCATAAATATATGGAGAGATGAGCAACAAAAGGAACCAAACCACTGTGGCACAAAGCTCAACACAGTTAAAAATAGGTTTCCTGGAGGGAAAATTTGTATAAATTGACACCTATGCTGCACTGCATTCTACAATCTGTACTCATCAAATTAATAAAATGGCAGCTGCTGAACAACTACTAGCCTTTGCTGCTATACGTAGTTTAAGACTGGAGAAAGCTCAAAAAAAGAGCAGGTAACAGAGAATGAGACAAAACACAGGAACACAAAACACAGATAAACAAGAGCCTCCTGAGTCACATTTAAACTGCAATCCCACCATCTATGTATAAGCCACAGCAAAGTATTCCTTCTTTTGGGGTTTTGAATACAAGATTTTAAAAGTGGGGAGGGGAAGCATGCAACGTGTTTGAGAGGTACATGTAAATATGCTAGCTTTTTTCCTATGTATTTATACAAAATAGGCCTAGTTACCTCTTGATACAAAGCACTTTCAATAGACTTAAGTTTCGCAGTTGCTGCAGGTCTCATTGCTTCCATGGCTACTCCAGTGAGCTTTGTTTTTCTCTTTTTTTCTAAAGCAATATACAACTCATATAAAAGCTTTCTTGCAGCCCCATGCTGTCCTGTCATGATGTCTTGGGCCACATTCTGATTAAACTGTACACCAAGGAGGTGAAGTGTAGGCTCCAGGCGAAAAAAATTGTTAAGTTTTGCATTTGAAACCCTATATGATTAAAACAACAATATAACAATTATAACAACAATAACAAATGAGAACATAAGCATATTTACAATTCCAACTTGGTGCAATAAGCATGGCTGTGTCATCTATCACATACTAAGACAGGAGAGTGTTAAAACCACAGAGGACTTTCTTAAAGTAATGTGACACACATTTTGGCTTAGGCTTCATATTGCAGTACATGTAACTGCATTGGTCTACATGCACACACAAAGTGTATCTGCCAGTAGAAGTTAACCCCTAATTGCAGCCAATTGTATACCACCCAGAGAAAGTACAGAGAGTTAGAATAAAGTTTCTATATTAACTGTATCAATCCACTCAATATCTAACCAGCCAAAATATAGCAAATTATAAAAAAAAGTCTACATAATCTATTAACCCTCACAACACATTGTCATATTTCTTCTCCAATAAATATAAATGGACACAGGGGTTGGAGTAGTGTTGAAAACAAAGACTATGGTCTCAATGAGCAATTTACATTCAAAACTGAAATAGTGGATTGCTGATTAATATTGCTCTTGATATGTAGATGGAATGCTGTGGAAGCATTCAAGATCAATATAGGCCAAAGCCCAACAACAATAAATTATCAGTGTATCACAATTAACACATGAAATTTCACCCAACTAATCCACTTAACTTGAACCTGAGTCACATTAGCATGATTTCTATATTGCTCTATCACTTGAATTCCTTCACATGAACCAACAAGCTTCTGAGGTCAGCCAAGCTACAGCATAATTCTACAAAAAATTCCAGTCTATAAAGACCTTCTGATAACACCTTATTCCTGATTCACCTTATTCCTAGAGGAAATAGTCCAGGAGATCATTATTCTCACTATTATAGCCTACACCTTATTTTGTACACAATTAAATATAACTCCAGCATACAACTACTGAACATTTTACTGCCATTAAGTCAAGATTAAGGCAAGTCCTATTGTCAGAAATCACTTCACATGCATTGAGAAGCTGTGGTGATATCACCTGTTCTGTACTCCAACAAAATGGAATTTCTTAACCATGCATCATAACAAAAAAATGGTGTAAATCTGATTTCAAGATTATTGTAAGAGTTCGGGGCATACAGTATTTTTCAAATATGGACAGCCAAACTGGAAAAAAATTTCCAGTAGTACTCCTTTTTAAAAAGTAGTATCAATTTCACAGTTCTTACAACCTTATTTATAAGTCCAAAAACTAAGCAGCCAATATAGTTAAGTAGACATTGACTAGTTAGTCACAATGACCATACATTCTTTCATTAGGGCCTTCTACACTAGCATTGCCTACCTTGAAAAAGGAATCTACATTTCTCCCACCACCACCCCAACATATATGGTCTTGCCTTCGACTATGCTAAATTCTAAAGTGATATCAGCTTGTCAAATGATCCCTGAATAATATGCTTTTCTTTAGTAGCATACACCAAATTTTAAAGGTATTACTTTATAGATAAAGATACAGGTTCTTGCAGGATTCCTGGGCCATACAATCACTGTTACACAGTAATAATTAATTTAATGTGCAGAAAAAATACCTTGGAGCTGAGAAAACATTGTCTCAAATCTTGCTAGTTCTCAAAATATCAATGTCAGTGATTATTTCAAAAGTAAATAATGATGAAAAATTAAAATATCAAATTATCTTTACAAAGTTATGGACTGTTGTGGTAAAGAACACCACATACGGTTTTTCTCCATCTTATATTCCAGATACTCCCAGAAAAATACTTGGCATGGCCTTTCTCTGGACCTGCTCCAATACCTCTATGTTCTTGCACTGGGTACAGCACTCTGGATATGGTCTCAGCAGTGCCATATCTTCTTACTGTGGTGCTGAATGCTGCTTGGCCCTCTTTGCTGCAAGGGCACATGGCTGGCTCATGGTCAACTTATTCTCCTCTGTGTGTGAAATACAAGTAGCTTTTGGTTTACTGATAAACTTATCAAATCTCTGTAAGTTCTCAACGCCTTTTCCACTATGCAGTAGCAAATCCTCACTGAAAAATAAATATTTGCCTAATTTCTATAAGAGACATGTTATCCATAATACTAACCTGCTCTGTGAAAATTGATTAAAGTCATCCTGAAGACCATATTTGTATAGAAGTTCTCCTAGGAGGTAGCCAGTAGAAAATTCTTCTGAAAATGATCCTGGAACTAAGTTTGCGGTTTTGTTGTTTAATTAAAAAAAATAAATTAAGATAATTAAAAGATTGTATACATTCATCTTAATATAACTTGTTATTATTTTTATAACAAAATTAAGTCCAAACTTTTTTAATAATTCAGACGAATTTTAAACGATTGATCTAGCAGTAAATAGTTTCCAAGTCACAAATAAATCTGCTTTCAGTGTAGATATTTTGCAACATAAGCTTTAGGTAGTAGTTTAATTCTTACTTTCAGTGTTAATAAGTAAATATTGTCATAATTGCCATTAAGGTCATAGCCATATCTATAATGATAATTACTAAATTTTTCCTAAAAAATTCAAAAGAAAACAAAGCTAGGTCTAATGTGCTTCTCATCCATGTAGAGCTGCTCCTGCCTTGCAGAACAAGGCTTCTCCAAAGCCAACACAACACCTGCCATTCAAAATAAAGCACTGCTTTGCAAACATATTAAAATATATTTTTCCTCTAGAGTCCTTATTAGCAGCTGAAGCTTGAGCTCCTCATGTCTCCTGGGAGCACTTGCGCCTTGAGGAAAATTAACTTCACCTCGCAAAATCACTGTCTTGCGTATGAAGAATTAAAATGGACCTGAGGAGATATCTGGACGGGAGGAAGCGGGGGGTAGATCCGTGAGACCCGGGTCCCGGGGAACACCGCAAACCCCTCGGCGGGAGGAAGGCCTGAAGCAGCCCCCCTGCGCTGGCGGACAAGCCAGCCGCCTCCCGACCCCTCACAGCACAGCGGGCATCCTTCCACTTACCCACGTTCCGGGAGAGCTTCACCTCCTCGTTCAGCCACTCGCACAAGATCTCCGACATGACGGGCGGCGCTGGCCCCTCACGCCCGCCTGGCACAGCGTCCCGTTGCCAGGACGACGGAGGCAGCGCGCATGCGCAGGAAGGGGCGGCCAACCCCCCTCGATGCCACCCGCGAGCAGGCCGCGCATGCGCCACAGGGCGGGGCGGCGGGTGTGGTTACGGGGGGCGGGGAGACGCGGAGCAAGGTGAGCGCGCGGCGAGGAGGAGGAGGAGGAGGAGCAGCGCGTGGTGGGGTGTCGCGCGCCGGGACGTTGTCCGGCCCAACCGTCGGCGGGGTCGTGAGGCGCGGGGCGGGGCCGGGCCGAGCTCGGCTGGGCCGGCCGGGCGGAGCGAGGGCCCCTCGCCGGGTGTCCCGGGGGCTTCGGGAGGAAGGGCGGGGTGGCGGAGCACTGGAGTCCGGTGGTCGGTAGCCGGCTGTCGTTCAGCGTTGGGTGATCCTCTGCTCATGTTTTCCATGAACTCAGTCAGCGGCGCGGCGGCTGCCTGCTCAGCCTCACTGCCCGCCCGCCCCAGCTGTCCCCCTTCTGGCTGCGTGGCCGCCTGTCTAGCTGCTTGTTTCATGAGTGTTTAAATCACCACTTCCCCGTTCGGCCCCAGCCTTCGGCTGCACCTCGCTGAATTTGCTCTTGTGCCCGGCTGAAAAAAAAAACAAAAACACAAAAACAAAAACCCGGAAAGTTTAATCTGTGTGGTTTCCCCAAACGAGTTAACATCATGGCAGAAGTTACTCTGTTGGCACCGTGTGACGGGAGGGAGAGCAAAAACTGCTGGAAAGAAAGCTCTGCCAGTTTAAATGCGCGCTGCACGTTCCCAGGGATGTTTTTCGGCAGCAGCGTTGGGAGGTCCCGGCGGCGTCGGTGCGCCCCGACGGCTGCACCCCACGGGCGCGGCAGGGAGCCCGGCCGGGGACCGGGCTTGGTGTGAAATAAGCCTCGCTGACAGGGTTTTTTGCTCTGCCATTGTTTGTATTAGGTCATCTTTGGTTTAGAATCCCGCCGAAATATAATGCGTGGTTTTGTGCCGCTGTTTTGAACAGCGTGTGACAAAAATGTAGACCATAAGCGAAGAAAACTGCATCTGGAAAATAGAGTATAAGCCGTGGGAATTTAAACTGGCTGTTTCTCTAGAAAAGATCTATAGTTGATTTAGTTAAGTTTTCAAGTACCTTTCGATGCAATACAGAATCCTAAAGGATTATTTAATCGAGAAGACAGGAACGAGAGGATCTAGTTAATGACAGGCAGACAACAAACTAAATATAATTTTCAAAAATGACAGTGATTAACAGTTGAGGTCATAAAGAACTTGGAATATTATGGATTCTGTTCTAAGTCTTCTGATACAAATCTCTCTGCGTTTACCGAGAGTATGCTTTAAATCAAAATAAATTACTGGGTTTTATAAGAGTAAATTTGTAATTCTTTTATGTTTTCAGAATGGCATTGTAGAATTTGTGGCACATGAATGAATCAAGCAACAGGAAACTTCAAGAGAGGGGAAGTACGTTCAGGGCAAGTGTTTAAATTAATATTTATATCCTTTTAAACAACTAAAACTTTGTGTATATGTTACTTTATAAAAACATCCAGAGTTTGGGGGTGGGGGGGTGGGAAAGTTGGTTTTTTTTTTTTACAGTACTGTTTGCAGTGGGGGTATCTACCATTAGCATCTGTTTCTCATATATCAGAATGCAGAGAAATCTATTCTAGCTTCATCATGGAATTTTTTCCTTAGCTCCAGAAATCCATGTATATGTAGTTAAATGCTGCTGTCATTAACAGAAATTCATGTTGATTTTAAAAATGCAAATCAGAATGATTTATATGAAATTTAGAACATGCTCTAGCTATGGGCAATCCTCCTTTGGTGGGGGAGTTGCACTAGATGATCTCTAAGGTGCCTTCCAACTCTAAAAAAATTTAGTGAAATTCAGTGAAACTTATTTCCATATCGCCTCTGACTTTGAAAAGCCAGTTACTTCCTGTATCTTTAAGAATTTTTTAATGGAATATATTATTTCAAGTTCATTACCATATGCAATGGTTATCTAAACAGCTAAGTTTTTTTAATAATAACATTGGTTGTTCTGTCTGCTGAGAAGGACATAAAAATTTGTAGATGTAGAATTTCCTATTTAACATCTGAGATGGTTTACCTCTTAATAAATTAGTGTAGCTTTCTTATAGTATTCTGAGTAGTGATGGAATAATGTAGTAATCCATTTGTACTTCATTCTTTCCCTGAATTTAAGAACTCAGAAAGATGTGTATGTTCTACACTGTGAAAGCTGAGTCCAGAGAGTGTTTAAAGGAAAATTCTTGCAGACAACAAGTAAGGTAACTGTTTTCCTGATTCTTCTCTTGCTGAAAACATGTAGCATTTTTAGATAATACGATTATTTATTTCGCATTCTGTTAATTTCTTACTTCTCTGCTAATCCAAACTGATTTTCTGCAGGACTCTGTATTTGGGATAATGTAGCTTTTAGACACTAATTCTGGTCTATGGAATGCATCTGACATTCTCACCTTGACCCGTGTATTTTAAACTTCATGCATCTTCCTTTGTATTTGCTCTGAAAGAGGAGAGAATTATCTATAGGTTGTATTTATAATGGTCAAAGGAATGGAAGACATCAAAAAGCAATTTGTGGAGCACAGAAATTGAAGTGCCAGGGATTCTCTCTTGTGTTTCATTCCTTTTTCCCTCCTGAAAGGAGATGCGTGTATGAAGAATAGAAAGAGAGTTTATGACATAATCACGACTAGAGCTTTTATGGATATTAGTTTTAAATCACCTGGATGAAATAGTGGTATGTGTGAAGAATAAAAGAGGAAAAATTCAATTTTTAAAATTATTATCAATAAAGCTAAGCTTTTATCACAAAAGACAATCAAAATACTTTTAAAAGTTCAAGACTCTGAACTCAAGGGGGAGTTGATTTCATCTTAATGCAACAAAGATTAAGAGAAGTCAAATGGAGAAGTGCCAAATAAGTTAAATTTGTATTGAATCCATGCAGACAGTAGTAGCCCTAAACTGATGCAGAATAAGTAAAGAATGTAAGGGTAGAGGAGTTTCCTTTTTTTGCACCAGAATTTGTTGCTGCTTCACCAAAACTGTTTATAAAAATACTTAAGTCTGTTTTTTTGTCATGTTGTGTTCTTTATTATTTGCTTGTTTTGTCTATTTCTTGGGAAGTTACAAAGAGGCTAATAGAACCCACTTCTGATAAGCCTTTTTTTTCCCACTTTTCCTTCTCTAGTTTGATTATTCATCTTACTTAACATTATTTATTCCCTCTGGCATGATCAAATGGTCACGTGTGCTTTGAAATTTAGTTTCAACTACATTCATCCTGTACACATACTCTCCACCTGTCAACTCTGGATCCTTATTAGTGTCTGTACTGAGGACAGAAGAGGATCAAGCCCTAAACAAAAAAACCCATGATCTTGAGGAAAAAACGTTTCCACAGCTGTTTGTGTCTGTATCTCTCAGCTCCATTGTTTATACTGACATTTAGAACCTCATGACTCTAGAATCCTGTCCTGACTCCTACCTTGGTTTTCTGTGTTGCTGCAAGACAAGAGCCATATTAATATCTTCTGTCTCTGACAATGATCTATAACAAATTCTAGGCAAAAAATTAGGGGAAAGCACATACAAGAGCTATTAGCATATATTAAAACTGCCTACAGAATGTTTTCCCAGACAGTATTGATTGTGGTGAAGGACTTTTTGCATCCACATAAGCTAGTATAATTAACTTTTCCTTCCATGAACACATGGAGACAGTTTTGAGTCTGTGTAAATGTTGTCTGTGATAAGGAGTTCGTAGCTTAAGGAGGCTTTATATGAAGGAATTGTTATTACCTTTCATTATGTGACGAAATATATTATTTTCTGTATTTTCGAGCAGCATTCTTTGGTCATTGCTTTCAGTGTTGTAGTAGTTCTTTTATTTTTAAACAAGAACATCAGGCATCTGACTTGCAGGTTGAACTGATGTTTCAAGTGCTGTCTTGATTCCAGTCTTTCTGTTTTCCAATAGATGTATGTTATATGTACATTTACATACTATCTTTATTTTTCCTTCCTGTATCACCTTCCCTGTTTTGGGCTTGTGGAGTTATGTCTGCGGAGAGGAACTGTTGTTGCTATGGCATATTCCAGTCTTCTTATTATTTACATGAAGAATGCTAAGGTGTGAGTGTGCTGTACAAATACTGTAAATAGAGTCCACTGCTTTAAATAGCTGTAGAACAAACACTTGGCACTGCTAATGTGGCTACATACAATATATATCAAAGAACTGCAGTTACTGCTTAAGGATCCTTTTTATATTTTAAACAAATGTATCGCCTGTGTTGAAATATTGATGAGAATGTATGATGCAGTCTGGAAAATTCCAGCTATGCTGTGTGCAGGAAAATATTGGGTGCATTGTTTTCTGCACTGCAAAATGGATTATTGGGATGTAGGTTCAACTTGTATAAATCTCAGTAAATTACTGGACAAGATTAAGGCAAGAGAACTGCAGTAAAATTTTGACACTATGAAGAAGAAACAGAGTGAAATGCATTCCAGTATAAGGAACAACTGCAGTGTTATGGCTAACTGAAGGTTTTGGGTTTTTTTCCATACTGGTAACCAAGTCATGAAGAATAACTTGCTTGTTGTTCTAAGACAGAATGGTTCTGTTTAGTTCAGTTATGGCACTTCCACATTTAAGCCAAGGTCTGAAGAATTTTTCAGCTTCTAATGAGAATTAAGTGTGTCCAGTGTATACGTTTGTAAGGAATCATTGTCATATAAGGACAGAATCACAGAATAGTTTGGGTTGGAAGGGACCTTTAAAGGTCATCAACCTCCCCTACAATTAGCAAGGACATCTTAAACTAGATCACGTAGCTCAGAGCCTGGACTAATATTTGATAACATTTGAAGTATTGATGCTGTTTGGTTTCATTTGTAAGAATACTTAGAGAATTACTAACGCAGCTTTTTACATTTTTTTTTAAAGTGTGTAGATTTAATGCTTTTTTGCTGTAAGTTCTTGAAGAGATTCTGTGGCTTCAAGGTAGACAGTGTTTCTCAGTCATTTCAAGAGCAAAGGAACACTTTATACAGAAAGCACAAAAACAGTAAAAGCTGAGTGTAAGTGATGGAAATAAAGAGCCAAACTGCCTGACAGAATGAAAATTCACATAAGCAAAGAAAAGGAAGTAGAAAGCTCTTTTGAACCTGTTTGAATAATGAGTGTATGCGTGTCTTAAGGACACAGTAAATTACAGGGAAAATAGGGACTGGCATGTAGATACAGCTTTAAGCAAGGTTGTGAAAAAAAAGGAATGGGAAATTAAGGACATTTTTATTTTGAAGAGGTCACTGATGCCACTGAATTGATTACCCATTTTTGAGCATCTAACTCTTCTTAATAGTTTGTTTTCCTTTTTATTACTGGTTTCGATTTCTTTCCTTTAATCCCTGTAATATAAATTTTTTCCATCAGAAAGCTAGAAATTTTGGGGTGCAGACCAATCCTTTGGCAAGATGCTAGGAGTAGTTGGGAAAGGTAGTAGGCAAAGCGTAAAAAAACCTTGAAGGTTAGAGACTGGAATTGAATAAAGATTCATAAAGGAATGTGACTGGTAGGGATAGCTAGCCAAGAAGTGTTCCATTAGTGTGGAACAGAGGGGATCAAGGCAATACCAGCTGCCTTAGTCCTATGGCTTGAACAGAACCTTGAAATTCTGACTCACTGTTTCTCCACCATTGGAAAATGTACTGGCAAAAGATGTTTTCAGTCAATCACAATAATTACCCTTATCCATGTACACATCTGTGTCATAATACAGTTGCGAACATTTTCTTTGTAGTCATTCTTTGACAGTTACGCACTCCATGTGGATGAATGGAAGTTCTCCCCAGTCAGTTAATTTTTGCTGTGCACAGTTTATTTCAGTCCCTGACATGGTGTTTCTGCAAGATACAAATCGAGTTGATGAAACCAGACTTTTCCGTAAAGTTACAGAATACAAGATCATCATTTTATGGAAGCATTTCTTTTCTACAATGGACTGATATATTTTGAATAGTATTTGGAGTATTCACAAGGCCTCATCAGTTAGTATTTTATCTTTATTGTTCAGTAAATGCTTATTAACTGTGTATCATATTATCTTCTTTCATTGTAGTTTTTGTCTAGAATTATTAAAGAATGTATGCAATGTAGCTAGAATCCTTTTGGCTATTACTGAAATGCATCTGCTTTTTCTTTTATTAATGGTACAGCTATCGTGCACTAACAATTCTGTTCAATTATATTTTTAAGGTATAAAAAGAAGAATAGTGTGTCTGTTCTGGAGTACAGAGGGAATGCAAGTAAGCACAATATAACTGAGTGATCTGGAATTTGGCTAGCATCCTTGCAACTAATGGCAGCACTTAAAAGCCTTGGATGCTTGTTCTTTCTCATTATATTGAATGAGAACATTGGTTAAGCATACTGTATGTTGGAAATGTTCTTGGTAGAACATTAGGCTTTCACAATTGTTCTTTAATCCACAGCAGTTGTTAGCTAATTAGGGTAAAACTGATGAGGTAAACAGTTTAAAAAAATTAATTGATTGTTCATTGTAGCTCACAAGAAGAGACCATGGGCTAACATGCCCCGTTGCTCCTCTTGACAATAAATTAATGATAAATCATGGCATGATAATGCTTGTGTAAGAATTCAAATTTATAAGGAGAAAGTATATATAGACTTTCTTTTCTGTGATAAGGATTTATCTTTCAAGTTGCATATTTCTCTCATCTTATGCCACAATGAATTCTCAGGCTGATTCCAATAGATGTCTTTTTTCTTCTTGGACATTGGAGTTGCTGATAACGACAGGGATAATGTGCTTGTACTTGATAGCTGCTGAAGTACAGTTTTGTTTAGCAATGTCTTATAAACAATTTCTTTTTTTTTAATACCTGCAATCTGAATGGAAGATTTCATAGAATCAAACAGTAGTTCAGGTTGGAAGGGATCTTTAAAGGCCATCTAGTCCAAACTCCCCTGCAATGAGAAGGCATGTCTGCCACTAGATCTGGTTGCTCAGAGCCTCAAACAACCAGCCCTTTAATGTTTCTAGGGAGAAGGCCTCTCTGGGTGACCTGTGCCAGTGTTTCACCACCCTCATGTTAAAAAATTCTTATATCTAGCCTTAATCTACCCTTTTTTAGTTCAGGCCATTACCCCTTGACCTATTGCAATAGGCCCTGATAAAAAATTTGTCCCCATCTTTCTTGTAAGTATTCAAGTATTCAAGTATTAAGTATTCAAAGGCTTCAGTTAGGTCTCCCCAGAGCCTTCTCTTCTCCAGGCTAAACAACCCCAACTCTTTAGGTCTCTTCTCATAAAGGCTGTGTGTCATCCCTCTGGTAATTTTTGTGGTCCTCCTCTGGACCTGCTCAGCAGGTTCATGTCTTTTCTGTGCTGAGGCACCCAGTACTCCAGGCAGAGTCTCACCAGAGCAGAGTAGGTGGGGAGAAGCACCTCCTTCCACTTGCTGGCTACGCTCCTTTTAATGCAGCCCAGGATAAGGTTGGCCTTTTGGCTCATGTCCAGCTTTGCATCCACCAGTACCCCCAAGTCCTTCTTGTCAGGGCTGCTCTCAAACCCTTTATGGTATTGCCCCAACCCAGGTGCAGGACCTTGTGCTTGGCCTTGTTCAACTACATGAGATTCACATGGTCCCAGTTCTCAAGCTTGTCCCTCTGGATAGAACCCTGCCCCTCAGGCCTGTCCACCGCACCACTCAGCCTGGTGTAACCTGCAAACATGCTGAGGGTGTACTTGATCCCACTTCTATGTTGTTGAGGAAGATACTGAACAATACTGGTCCCAGTATGGATACGTGAGGGACACCACTCATCACCAATGTGGACGTTGAGCTGTTCACCATTACCCCCTGGATGCAACTGTCCAGCAAATTCCTCATCTACTGAACAGTCCATCCATAAAATTTTTCTCTCCAGTTTAGAAAGCAGGTGAGGGACCATGTCAAAGGCCTTAACAGAACTCTAGATAGACAACATCCATAGCTCTTCCCTCATCCACTCGTGTAGTCACCATTGTAGAAAGCCACCAAGTTGGTCAGGCAGGACTTGCCGTTCATGAAGCTTTGCTGGCTGTCTCAAATCACCTCCCTGCCCTCTATGTGCCTTCTAGCGTAGCTTCTAGGAGGAACTGTTCCATCATCTTCCCAGGCACAGAGGGCTGGCAGGTTGGTAATTCCCAGTGTCCTCCTTTCTACCCTGTTTAAACATCTACCCTGCACAGTGTTTTTACTTTTCCAGCCATCGGGGACTGCACCTGACTGCCATGACTTTTCAAATGTCATGGAGGGTGGCTTGGCAATTACATTAGCCATAACCCTCTGGACTCTGGGATGCATCTGCCTCAGATCCCATCAATTTCTGCATGTTCAGGTTCCTGAAGTGGTCATGAACCTGATTCCATCCTACAGTGGGAGGCACTTTGCTCCTCCGGTCCCTGTGTTGCGTTCCATCCGCTTGAGATGTATGGGGAGAGAGTTTGCCAGTGAAGACTGAGGCAAAAAAATTATATGGAAATAAACAATATGCCTTAAATAAGTGGAAATCTGTAATAAAGTTTAATTTTGTATAGAGTGGCTGAACACAGGCACTAGTGAAAGCTGCAAAAAAGGCATCCAACTGTTAATGCTTTATGTTGTTGTATAGAGTGGCTGAACACAGGCCCTAGTGAAAGATGCAAAAAAGGCATCCAACTGTTCATGCTTTATGTTGTTGCATAAATAAGTGTTTTAAAGAAATGACAGAAATTGTAACTGTTAGGAACTTGTGTGGTAGAGCAATGACTGCCTTAGTAATTACTGATGGATCACTTCAAATCATATAACAATGTAGAAAGCTCTATGTTCAAATGAGTAGTAAGAATATAAAATAGTGTGCTACACTGCTTCTGACATTCTCCAGCTGTCCAACTCTTTATGCTCCATTGATTCTTACTCTTTTTTGCAATCAGAATTATTCTTACCCATGTGTTTCCATTTATTTCCTTCTTCATATTCCTCAAGTCTTCACATTTGATCATGTGTCTTCTCATTTTCATCTACTGCCCTAATCCCTCTTTCCTTCCAAGGCTCATAAGTGCATTTTGGTTTTGAAGTAGTTTATATACATTCTGAATTATTTGATATGTCAGATACATACTGTAACAACTCTGATTGTTCTCTTTTCTCCTCATTCTCCAGCGTGATGCTAGAAACAGTTAGAATTGCTGTTTAGGTTCAATGATAAGAGTTTGTCTCTTTTGACCATTTCAGTCACGTGTGGAGTGGTAGGCCAACTAAAAACCCTTCAGCTGTTGCATTCAAAGAAGTAAACTGTTTGGCACATGCATATGCACATGCATGTGGCACATGCTTAATGTTTTTGCAAATTACAATTTTGAACCTTCTTGTACAGAGCGGTCATATGTCCCCAAAGTTGAACAATTATGCCTGTGTTTATATATATATATATATAGTGCCTTATTCTAAACTATAAGTTTTAATGTAGCTTATACAATTTATGTTCCAAGTCTGGTGCATCATTTTCTGCTCTTGGGTTTCAAAACTTGCTTCCTTCACCTAGGATCAGCTAGTTGCCAGCTGTGTTTAGGTTTTTATGAAGAATGAATGCTCTCAAAGAAATAATTGTCACTAAGTTCCTTTTCAGCAGCACAGTAGCAGCATTTGTCAGACTGAATCATTAATAATACCCAGAACATACCACTTTCTTACTGCATTTCTGAACACCTCACTGAGTTTGAAGTAGCATTATTCCATGTATATACTCAGGTAGACCTGTCTTCAGTGTCAGTAAAGAACTGACAGACCATATCACTTTCTCTTTCATATTCTCACTGTTCTTGCATGACTTATAACAGTAAAGCTCATTCTGCCCTTTCTCTTGTTCTACCTCTCACTATAATGTTATTTCTCTTTTACAAGACCAAATACAGATGTTCAGGCTGCACCATTCAAAACAGCAATTTCAACTGCAGTTACAAGAGTGGGTACTTTGTGTTCTTATACAATATTACTAAGTCACTGGTAGAATGTCTTCTTTTCTGAAATTACATTCAGTGGAGGATTTGAAGGTTTAGTATAACCTTGAACAGAATTCTTGTTGCTGATAGCAGTTTAATAAATTCTTATTTATTTCTATTTTAAAAATGAAAATGATAACATTTTCTGTGACAAAAATTCTCCCTTCTTGGCAGAAAATAAAATATGTAAATGGAGCTGATATATTCTGTCTTTTAGTTTACCAATGGATGGCAAAAGAAAATTCTTTCACTAAAGCTTATACCTGCTGCAGACACATAATCCATTGAGTCTGCACACACCAGAAGAATATTGCAGAGACAGAGTAGTCCTTATCCTCCATTTAGAGAAAAGTGCCTTTCTAAGATTTGGGTATACATTTTTGGTTTCATCATATTTGGAATAACAAAAGGCACAAACAAAGAAAAAGCAAGTGCAGCTTACTGTTTATTATTTTAAATCAAACAAACTCTATCCTTTAGTTTGATTCCCTCCCACTCTCCCACCTTCTCCCTTCTCCCCCTCCCCCCCCACCCCAACACACACACAGATTAACACATGGTATTACTTGAATGGGCCAGGTGAAGTACAGAAAAGTAACTCAAATTTGAAATAAGACATAAGCGTGCCTGACAGACATTACTGCTTATACAGCGTCAAATTAATCTCATTTATATGTATAGGCCGTACAAATACAATTTAATAATTTACAGCATAATATGATACATGGAACTTAAGATTCACATAATTCTGTTTCTGGAATTATGCAACTGCTTCCTGTAATTAGCTGCCTTGGGAAATTCTGTTCAACAATCCCTTTTAAGGAATGTTTTTAACAGTTTCTGTTCCATGGTGACAGATGAATCAGGAATGGCAAACGTAACCAAAAAACAAATAAATGAAGTTGCAACCTTGTAATTTCTTTCATAGAGATACAGACATTCATGCAAACAGAATCAGACAATGCAAGAGTTGAATTCAGATGAATTTTGGCTCATCAGTTGTTTCAAGATTTGATCATTTTATCCTTCGTGTCTAATGCTAAAGAATTAAGTTTGCTTTGCTTTGGTATGTTAACATAGAAACCCCTTTACTAGTGGGAATGTATCTTGATCCACCCCAAAGCAACTCAAGGGAAAAATTAAAGGACATTTTTGGAAGTCAAACACTATCCCATCTGTGCTAATGAAACCCAGCTTTACAAAAACCTGTAAGAATCATAAGAAAAAATTTGTATAGATATGTGGGTGTGCTAGCGTGTTTAAATATTTGTTGAAACATCCAGTGATTTTGAAAGTTCTTTTGCTAACAAAAAGTTTAGTGTTTCAAATCACTAGTAAACAAAAAAATAGCAATTGTTTTCTTCTCCAATGTTCTTTCTTTCTCATAGAGTTACTTATTTGAATGAAAATAAAATAATGACTTTTTTTCCTGAATTATAAGTGTAAATGTTGGAATTGATATTTCTTCCTTCGTGACATATTTTTTGAAATTTGAATAATTCTATAAATACATCATCAAATACTTGTTTTTTGAATTTATTATCCCTCAACTGACTTGTGCAAAGAGAATTAGTAGCAGTTTTTTATAGATATCTCTGGCTTGCTTTTTCTTCTTGTGAAATAGAGTAACATTTCTTTCCTCATAATAGTTTTTGATTAGTAGATAATTTGTTTCTATTGTCCCTATCACTTCTGTATTTGTGAGCTACCTTTTTGTAAGATTGAAAGTAGATACTTCCATCCTGTATATAACATGTCAGCATATAGAACTGCAGCTGCTAAAGAGGTATAGTTTTTAAATAACTCTAACATTTTATTTTGCTCAGCTTTGTGATTTATTATACTCTATGCCTGTATTACACAACAGAGACTTTTAAATATGGTTACTCTTCCCTTCATCTTTGAGCTGAATCATAGAATCATAGAATTGTCTAGGTTGGAAGGGACCTTTAGGATCATCTAGTCCAACCATCAACCTAACTGATAAAAAAACAAAGGAAAACCATACAAAAAACCCCCACCCCACATTACTAAACTATGTCTCTAAGCACTATGTCAACCCATCTTTTGAAAACCTCCAGGGATGGTACCTCAACCACTTCCCTGGGCAGCCCATTCCAGTGCTTAATAACCCTTTCAGTGTAAAAAGTTTTCCTAATATCTGAACCTCCCCTGGTACAACCTGAGGCCATTTCCTCTTGTCCTAAAATACAGTGATCCATATTTATTTTACAGCTTATATTTTGTTTATAATGAAGATATCCTCACTAGTGAAGAGGACTTAATTGTTGATCTTCTTTTTCAGGAAGGATACCTTGCAGTGTTCAGAGTTATTCAGCCATGGTTTATGAGACAAATCTGTAATATGGACATTTAACAAGCAGAAAAAAAATGCATGTTTCACAAGGTAATCAGGAAAAATAATGGAAGCATAATTTATATAATTATATAACGGAATGAGGTTCAATAAGACCAAGTGCCAGGTCCTGCACTTGGGCCACAACAACCNNCACAACAACCCCAGGCAGCGCTACAGGCATGGGGAAGAATGGCTGGAGCTGCCTGGCAGAAACGGACCTGGGGGTGTTGGTCGACAGCAGGCTGAACATGAGCCAGCAGTGTGCCCAGGTGGCCAAGAAGGCCAACAGCATCCTGGCCTATATCAAGAACAATGTGGTGAGTAGGACCCGAGAGGTGATCGTCCCCCTGCACTGGTGAGGCCCCACCTTGAGTTTTGGGCCCCCTACCACAAGAAAGACATTGAGGTGCCGGAGCAGGTCCAGAGAAGGGCAATGAAGCTGGTGAGGGGTCTGGAGCATAAGCCTTATGAAGAGAGGCTGAGGGAGCTGGGGTTGTTCAGTCTGGGGAAGAGGAGACTGAGAGACCTTATTGCTCTCTACAACTCCCTGAAAGGAGGCTGTAGAGAGGTGGGGGTCGGTCTCTTCTGCCAGGTCACAGATGATAGGACAAGGGGTAATGGCTTCAAGTTGGGCCAGGAGAGGTCCAGGTTAAATACTAGGAAATATTTCTTTCCTGAAAGGGTTGTCAGGCATTGGAATGGGCTGACATTCCAATGGGAGGTGGTTGAGGCACCATTCCTGGAGGTATTCAAGAGACGGGTTGACATGGTGCTCAGTGACATGGATTAGTGTTGTTTTGGGTGTGGTGTGGGGTTTGTGTGGGGTTTTTTTATTTGTTTGTGAGTGGTATTTTTTGGTTGTTTGGTGGGGGTTTTTTTTGTTGTTTTTTTTTTGTTTTTAATTGGTTGGACTAGATGATCTTAAAAAGTCCCTTCCAACATGGGCGATTCTGTGATTATTAAATAATGGAGATGTAAATATTTTATAAAGAGTTTGTATTTTCAGTTTACCTTAGCAAGAGCTGCTTGGTGGTGTGAACGTTACTTAAAGAAAAAAACACTGCAGAGAGCATTTTGGTTGTAATCTAAATATGTTTCAGTCATAATCAGTAAAATACATGTGGTAAGACAATGATAGTACTTTGCAGAAATTCTTGTAGAATCCTGTATGTCTGTTTGGAGTTCATCTATTCACTCACCACATAACATCTCAGGGAGACAGTTTAGGTATACTGGCCATAACTTTTAAGCATACCATTTAGTAATTTATGACTTCTAATGGTGATCCATCTTTGACTTTTTCAGAAATTAATCCTATTACAAGGTATGCTGCTTAACAGTTGCCCCGATGAGAAAGTTATATTTTCCTTCTTTATCGCAGTGTTATGCTAAACTGGTGTCATGTCACAGAATTGTCTTTGTGCTAGTTTCATGTAGTTGAAAGACCTATGTGTCATTTTCTAAGGTTATGTTCAGAGTTAAAGTATAAAAAGGGAGAATTGAAACATAGCAAAATTCTGAATTGTTTAACTTGTTTTGCATGCAGTGTCCTAGTATGTTTCAAGAACTTCTTATGAGAACTGTAGATACTATGCTGTCATATACCTTTTGCAAACCTTATCTATCCTAACATTCTAGATATTCAGATATAGCATGTATTCCATGTAGATACTCTGTTTACATTCTTAATGCTGTAATTGTAATTCAGCGGAATTACAGAAAAACGGAAGAGCGTTTGAAAAGAAAATGCAGTAGCACTTCAAACCTGTCTTTTGAAATGTCAAAATTCCTAAAAATAAAAATAATTAAAAACCCCACTTCTCACTTTGTGAGAACTTTGTGAGAAGTTCCATTTCAGACTTTAGCTGAATCTAATTAATATTTCTCCAACCTCTGCATTCTGGTGTGTTCCTTAATTCCTCCTTCTTATTCAATTGATATTACTATAATTTTTATATACGTCTGTTTGTGCAACTTCATGAGTGCTCAGGAAGCATACGATCTTTAATTCTACAAACTCTTCTCCTATGTAAGACCTGATCATTGTCCTTCACAGTTCTTTCTGCTATTCCTCTTCTTTCTGTGTTTTTCTATTTCTTCACTGAAGAGAGGATTTTTTTCTGCTTTACTCAGTGAAGTATGATTCCATTTCTTTTCATATTTATTTCATATTTCAGAAATGCTAGAAGCCCTGAAATTCTACATTTTAACCAGTCTGTAAAACTCATTCTGTTCCCACAAAGTTTTCATACTATAATGAGTTTTACATCAGGTCTTGGCAATGTAGGTAAAACTCCTAATCTAAATAGCTAAGATACCTCTACAAAAGAAAGAAGAGAATGTGTGAGTTTAAGGGAAATAGTTCTGCCCTGGCATTATGAGGTCCAGCGTTCTTTCATCAGGTCTTTAAGAGTCTGCTCACTTATGGCAATCAGAATAAAATAACATATTTACATAGAAAAAATATGTGTAAGATTTAAGCCTGTGATCAAAGAAGTTAAGATTAAGGCCCTAAAATGTTATCTTCATCATAGGCAATTTTCTGAAGTATTGTCATTACTGAGCAAGATATAATTTAAATTTTAAAAAGACATGAATATCACAGTAAGTAACAGTTGTTCACATTCTTTCCTAACATATCTTGTTAACATAAACAGAAATTTGCTAGCAAATGGTTTACTGAACCTGGATTTATCACAATGTTCTCATAAATTACTGATGTATGATAAACACTTTCACTGATGCTGTCATTATGTAGAATGAAGCATATGCATCCTTTATTGCTAGCACATTAAAAGCCTGGAAATCCTTCAACACCTCCAAGATAACAAGTATGTAAAGCAGTAAGATAAAATCATTAATAATCAGGTTCTGGATAGAAATTACACAACTATTACTGACACAATTCTTGTAAAAGCAGTTTTTCTTGATAGGACATGCTGTATAGAATAAGAATGCCACTTTCCCGAAGACAGCAAGCAATGACTAGTAAACTTGATTGTGCAAAGAGTAAGTTGGAGAGATTCTGGTTAATTATTTCTGGAAAAGAAAATAAATGACCATTATGACTAGAATTTTAAGTGTGAAGCCATAGGAAAAACAAATCGCTACATTAAAAAACCAACACAGATGCAGCAAAGGCTTTTTAGTTCAGAGCCCATTCATAAGTAATAAGAAAAGAAGGTGTTTTGAGAAAGAAAAGAGAAGCAAAGAAAGTGGGGGCTATTTGTTTAGCTGGCAAAGGTTGGTATATTTATTTGCTCAATCCTTGAAAGTTTGGTTATCTGAAAATGTCAGAATGGATTTGATTATGAGTAATTTTTGATTAAAAGATGACTCAGTTTACATTTTATTCATGTAGATGTCGATGGTTAACTTCACTGTTTTTATGACCCAGTAAGACATCTGTACATACTACTATAGCTCCTAGCCAGAACAGGTATATAGTAATTTCTCTAGAATCATTTAGTTTGGAAGAGACCTTTAAGATCATAGAGTCCAACCGTAGACTTAACACTGCCAAAACCACCACTAAACCATGTCCCTAAGCACCACGTCTATGTGTCTTTTAAATACCTCTAGGGATAGTGATCCCACCAATTTCTTGGTTAGCCACTTTCCAATGCTTGACAACCCTTCCTGTGAAGACAATATATATTCTAAAGTTCACCTGGTGCAACTTCAGGCTGTTTCCTCTTGTCCTATAGCTTGTTAGTTGGGAGAAGAGACCAACCCTCACCTTGCTACAACCTCCTTTCAGGTAGTTGTGGAGAGTGAAAAGGTCTCCCCCTCAGCATCCTTTTCTCCAGACTCAACAGCCCCCATTCCTTCACCTACTCCTCATAAGATTTGTGCTCTTGAGCCTTCACCAGCTACATTGTCCTTCTCACTCCAGCACCTCAACGTCCCTCTTGTGTTGAGTGGTCCAATTACTGAACACAGTATTCAATGTGCGACCTCATCTGTGCCAAGTACAGGGGGATAACCACTGTACTTGGGGGGGATGCTGTTGGCCTCCTTGGCCAACTGGGCATGCTGCTGGCCTATATTCAGCTGACAATTGATCAACACCCCCAGGTCCTTTTCCACCGGGCAGCTCTCCAGCCACTCTTCCACCAGCCTCTGGTGTTCATGGGGTTCCTGTGATCCGAGTGTAGGAACCGGCACATGGCCTTGTGGAAACCTCACTCAATTGGGCTGTCTTCTCTGAAGAGTTTATAGGCATCCATTGCAGCACTCCAGTTGTGTGAGTCATCACACCATGTTTCTGAGATTGCAACTATATCAATAGTGTTCCTTCTGCATAATGACTTCCAGGTCCTTTGGGGAGATACAATGCAATCTACTTAAAGGATTTAGGATTATCTCTTCCTTTAATATTGTGACTAAAGTACTGTGCTGCTGATGGTTTTTTTTTTTTTATTTGAAGATTTACTATCAATCAAGGTGTAAACATGGCATTTTACTTTTTCATATATGTGAACAGTTTTATTTCAGTTCTTACACAATTTAGTATTTTTTTTACAATTTCAAACTAGGCATAGCATGAAGTTTTGGGTTTTTTTTCTAATTTGGGGACTTGTTTGCTATTTATTCAACTTTATGGTAGATCCACTTTATGTTTATCTTCAAAATAAATTCATAAAACACTAGTCCTTGTAACAAAATGCCAGCCTGCTAAATCATTAATAACACGTCTGACTTGACATTGAGCAATATATTGGATCTCATTTGTGACAGGTGTGGTACTTTGATGGCTTGTGTAGGCAGAGTATATGTTTAAATGGAGTAGAAAAGTATAAATTATAATTTATAGTTATTGCCATTATTGTAATTACTATTTATTGCCATGACTCAGATATTCATTTATGATAGTATTAACCATACAAGATGATGATGCCTGAGAAAATATATGAGGTGAAGATTGAAAACGTACTTTCTCATTTGGAATCTTTTTTTCTTTCTTAGTTTAACATTTGACTTAAACAGGTTTTATTTATAGCAGCTCTTCAGTTAATATAAATTAGGACTAATTCTCAGTGTGCCATCCACAGCTGGAAACTAAGTATGCACTTACTTGTATTGCCCTACAAAAATACGGTGTGGTCTATGATTTAACGAAGGACAATCTCTGTAAATCAGAACAGTTTAAACTAGCAGATGTAGATCATATTTGTTAATGCTTAAACTGTGCAGCTTTGCTGGTCTTAGTGTTGCCAGACCACCTTTTCTTTACTTTTACTTTAATACGCTTTTTATGATTTCAGCAAAATTCTTTGTCCTTTCTGCTAGGTACAGTGAATCCCAGATTTTTCTTAACTTGGACGTGTCTTCTGAATATTTGATATTAAACTGGCTTACACCATTGAAAGTGGATCTGGTATTACAGATTCTTTATTTTAAAGCAATATTCTATAATTCGACATCATTAGTCTGGAAGATGTTTTCTTGTAAGAAATTAAACTATAAATTACCAGTCTGGTGCTCTCCTGTCCTTTCTTGTGAATTACCTGTTTCTCAGTTTGATTGCAGAGCATTCAGTCTGCAAAAGGATTTTTTAACTAAATATATGACTTGTAGTTTTCATGTTAAATTGATTATTATATATACCTTAATTTTCTGGGGTTTTTTGAATTTTTTTAGATTAAGTGCTAAATCAAATGTTACTATAAATGGACTTTATTTTACATACTCTTTGAATGTAAGGGAATGAGGGTTGATTTTTTTTACTTTTCTATGATGAAAAGTACGTGAACTGTCTTGTTTCTACAATATAACGGGCTTTTTTGCACACATAACTTAAAATTTTGGAAGCAGGTGATATGAAACAAGTAAAAAAGCAAAAACAAGTGTGTGTTTGCATTGTGCTGAGGTTTTTTAAATGTTGATAGAACACATATATAAATTTTTTCTTGTATTTCAGAATAAAATTTAGTAAATATATCTATTTTGTATCTCTGTATATATATATATATGTATGGAAATATACATAACTCATGTATATACATATGTAATATTACTCCTTCCATATGAAGCTATCTCTTTATGAATCTGTACCCAAGTGTTGTTAGAAAGTATTTGTCATTACTGCCTTATTTAATGACTTTTTCTTAGCTTATAAGAAAGACATACTTCAAAACATACATTTAAAAAAATTAAAATTGGATTGACATGATTGAACTTGCAATAATGGGTTTTTTTGCCCTGGGAGAAAATCTTTATATTTACTTTAAGAGTGGTCATTATCAAGAGAGGGAAGAACTGTAATATTGGAGAGAGAAAACTCATTTTGAACTGGCATAAGAGTCTCTTTATTTTCCAACTTGTTTTTTCAAATAATGTTTATTTTGATATTAGGAAAGAAATAATGTCTTCTACTGTCTTACTTGCTACTGTGTAATTTAACTGTGTATGAGCAACAATAACCTGCTTGAAGAGATGATGTCAACTTTATAATAATTGAATAAAAATGAGCCTTTTCTAAAATCATAAGAAATAGTATGCCTGTAAGACTATTGGGTTACCCTCTTATGAGCCTGAAAGACAGAATCAGTACTTCTTATGTACAAAGCAAAGTGTGTATCTCCATGTTCACCCACCACACCCCACCCCAATCATTGCAAGTAATGTTCCTGTTAGATTTACAAAGTCATGCAGTCTCAGATAAAGATAAATACTTGGATACAGAAATATAAGTCAATAAAAGGAATTCATGTTGCCTCACTTCTTATCCATATGAGCAAACAAGATGGTGATGTTGATACTCTAGGTCAGGCCTATATGGCTTTGAGTGGTCTTTTCTTTGTAGAGCGCTTGGTTATGAGAGTTAAGTGCAAATTCTTGTCAAGATTAAGACTGGATTTTTTATGACTGATATATATTGACAGCATCAATAGCCAAGTCTAACTGTGTGAATATAGAACAGTAAAAGGAGTTTTACTACTGTACTTCAAACTGTTCACTGTATGTGATGAGTCATAATTTGTTCTTGGAATCAGCTGAGATTCCGTGATCTGAAGAAGTTTTCTTTGCAATATTGGAGTCAAAAACAAACTTGAAAATAGGAAAGCATCATGATGATGATCTTTATCCCTGAAATATGTGATCTGGATTTTAAAGAGATATATTGAAATATGGGTACACTATGTCTTGAGCAGCTACCTCTGGAGACTTAGAAAGCATTGTGGAATATGAACTGATGATGAACTGAATATACAAGAAACAGTTATTTTATAAACAGTGAAAGCCTGAATAGGTGTGTGTAAAACCAACAATGCGTTTGCTATATGTGATGAGCATAATGTATAACACATACAGTTTACTTTGTGTAACTGTAGCTTTTTTTCCTAAATTCAACTCTTTCCTTTTGCCTTTCCTTCTTTTTTGTCTTTTTTAACTGTACTTGGAGTAACAATGGAACCAAAAAGGGAACATTGAGCAATTGTATTATTTAACTAATCCTCTCCAGCAATTTTAGTACAAATTATTGATATGCTCATCATATCAGTAGTGATCTGTAGATAATGGCAATTGCTCTTCAGATATTAATTGGGCTAAACCTTTGTGGCAGCTAATATTAGTTTAAATTGTTAATTGCATTTAATTATAGGTTTGCTTATAAAGCAGCTGCACCTTTTCCACTCTGTCAGTCTGCCACTTGAAAGGATTAAGCTTCTCTGCATCTCTACAAAGTATTTTTCAGCTTAGCTTGTCTTGGCTGTATTTTATATGTTACCTTGCAGCTGGCTTAACTTTTCCAGAGCTCTTTGTTGATCTAGTGGAGCTTTTCATTTAACCACATCAATGACATTACTCTTTTCATTACTTTTTGCAATAACTCATTTGGCTGGCCTGTGTTGGCTCAAGATGGTGAAAATTAATTGTAATGTCTAAAATAAAACAACGCATATAATTTGCAAGCAACATTCTTAAAAATGTTGCAACAAATGAGTTAAATGAAGTTGAATACAACCATACAACAATATCATGTCATACTGGCAACTGGATATTGAGATGCAGCAAGGGTTTTCTGCACTAACCAAAGTAACCAAAAGTTTTCTCCATGTAATCGGCAAATCTTTGATTATTTGTTATCCATTGAATTCTGGGTTGCTTAAGCTTGTGCTGTCTTTGAGTTAAGAATGAGAAATGCTGTTCACCTTTGTCTTTGTAATAGTATGATTTGCATTCATAATTATTTCACAATTGATGAGCCAAATAGTGTGAGTTTGTGAGTGAATTACACAGCAGGTATGTCACTATTGGCTGGTAGCTGCCAGAATTACACAGCTTAACTAGCATGGTCAATCTTGAAGCAGATTGAGTCAAAATTTTCTTTCACAGGGGAAGAGAAGCCCCAAGCGGTGTTCTAGCCAGTCGATACAACAAATTGCGAAATACTTCTTGCAGCAAATAGGAATGGCAAATACATTATTTTGTATTCTTCAGAAAGAAGGGATCTGGGGAACAGCTTGTTCCTTCCTTTCTTCTTCTTTTGTGTTTTCCATTATTATATCCTTTTCTGTTAACATTTCCCATCCCTCCAAGATAGTTAGTGCTAATTCCATAAAATAATCCCCATGACAGGGAAGCCGCCTTTTGCATGCCTCTGGAAGCACAGTTTGTTTGATCTGGACATTGCAGTGCAATGTATGTATCGCACAAACTGAATTAGTGTAGTAAGGCAGAAGGTGTTCTGCCCCTCCATATTAAAAAAAAGTGAAAGTTAAGGAATTTTCCATTAACACCGCAGCATTTCTGCTGGGGGAAAGACAAAATAACACAAATGGTTCCATGCAATAGGGAAGATGATTTTATAGTCAGGAACACAGTGAATGAGGAGGGTAGGACCGGGGGCCACGCAGGGCACAGGGAACAACAAGGAAGCCAGAGAATAACAGACAGTCACTTGGTTTGAGAGACTTGCATCACTGATGGAAGGATGGAGAAGCTCGGGTTTACTAGACAGAGTGAAAGGATGTAAACAACAAATGGGGATGAAGAACACAGGGTAAGAAACATATTTGTGTTGGCTGTGGAGGTTGAAGTGGAACAGATTAGGCAAAGTGAAAAGTGACCATGAAAATAATATATTTCCTTATGATGCGTATTGTGATCAACTTATGGGAGTAATAAGATGTTCTTTTTCTTAAAGATGTTTAAAATTTAATTTTTTCCTCATGTTTAGAATACTGTAATTTCTTATTACATTATATATATATTATCCCTGTGTGTCTTATCTACCCAAAATTTTGTAGATGAGATGATTACTAACCAGTTGTAATGGTTAGCTTACCTCTGCTTAGAGAGGGGTGATCTGTTCTATCTAATAATATACAGAAGACTGAAGTAGGAAACAAATGCACTGTTGGAAGATACGTTAGCTCCAGTCTTTCTGATCCTATAACTACTGGAATTTTACAGACAGTAAAAACAGCAAGATTGCAAAAAATCCAGTTGCTAGAAACACAGCAAAATAAAAAAGAATACTGTTTTTGGTATTTAAAAGAAATACTCATATGGGCTTATATTTTTTTATTAGGAGGTCTTTTATATAATTCCAGATCATTGAACTATGGCTGTATTTTGTTAATAAAAACTTTGAAATTTTTGAAAATCTGAAAGGGAAAAAACATAGAAATTATGAATGCAGAAAGCAATAATAAACAGGAAAATAGAAATATACAAAAAACTAGGTAAAAAGTTGTTGGTTGTCGGTTTGTGTGTGGAAGTGAATGACCAATGAGTTTAGTGGTCTGCACTGCATCAGCAGCCATTACATGTTGAAAAAGCTGGACAGTATGAAGTGGTGCTCTGTTAATATGCTTGTTCACCGGAGTCTAAGAATTATGGAAAATGAACAGGCTATAATCTAAATAGCTTGTTTTATTAAAATAGGTATTTTAATGTATTTTTCTTTCTTGGTGATCTATCTTATTTCCAATTTTAACTAATATAAAAGCTTCTGATCAGCTAACTCATATTCAGCAGTTATCAAATAATTATCAAGGTACTAGCTATTTTTGCTTAACATTTCTATAATTACAAAAGCAAAAAAACACATCTGGAGGATGGGATAAAGTGTACCCTGATAAAGTTTGCTTATGATGAACTAAGTGGGGAAGCAGACACCTCAGAAGACAGGGACACTCTGCAGAAAGATGGATATCCTGGAAGAATGGGCTAACAAGAACCTATGAAGTTCAACAAGGACCAGTGTAGGGTTTTGCACTTGGGAAAACATAATCCAGTAATGCAGCACAGGCTAGGCTGCACCTGGCCGGGGAGCAGCTCTTTGGAAAGGGACCTCTGGTTCCTGGTATGAGTCAACAATGCACTGCTGCTGCTGGTAAAGAAAGGCAACAGGATGCTGGGTTGCATCAACAAGGATGTCACCAGCAGAGATAAAAAAGTCATTATCCCACTCTACTGAATGCTTTTCAGGCCACACATGGAATACTGTCTTCAGTTTTGGTCCCTGTTATACAAAAAAGGTGTGGACAGGCTGGAGAGGCTCCAGAGAAGGACCACCAAGATGATCAGAAGACTGGGAAGCCTGCACTATGAGGAAAGCCTAAGGAAATTCGGTTTATTCAGCCTTGAGAAAAAAGGCTTAAGGGACAACTTATCACCATGTTCCAATATTTAAAGGGTGCTACAGAGAAGATGGAGTATTCCTTTTTATAAATTGTCACATGGAAAAGACATGGGGTACAAATTACTCCGGTGGAGATTCCAGTTGGACACAAGTGGGAAATTTTTCACAATGAGAACAATCGGCCACTGGAATAATCTCTCCAGGGAAGTGGTGGATTCCCCAACATTGGATACTTTTAAGATTCAGCTGGACAAGGTGCTGTGCCATCTTGTCTAGACCATGCTTTTGCCAAGAAAGGTTGGAACAAGTGATCCTTGAGGTCCCTTCAAATCTAGTATTCTATGATTCTATGATATTCTGAATAATGAAACATATTCTTTTCTTTCTTTCTCTCAGTATTGCTCATTTTGGCAGACTTTTGTCCTCAAATTTGTCATGGCTAATGATTCTTTGAGTGTGTTCAGATAATAGTACACAGTCTGGTAAAGAGAACTGGTTGATACATATTACCTATATTCCTGGTCTTTCCAAACATTAGAAACCACTTAACTCATAACCTCAAGATAACGTGTTTGTATTTTAAGTTAAGAGCACTGAAATTGCTATAAGAATGAATTTTCTGACATGGAATTTTGTTGTGGTTTAACAGCATGATTAAATCAGAAAGAGAAAAAAGATAGAAGATATTTAATACTATTGAAATTTTCTCATTTCTTAACAGGAAATTGTAATAGATTTGCTGCATTGCATTGAAATATGTTCACTGTATAAAGAATACGTTGTTTTAAATCAGTTGAATTATTCTAAGATAGTAATGTTTTCTAAATATTTCCACCCAAACCAGAGACAATCCCGTGATCTGTCACACTTTATGGATCTGTCACACTTTAGAGATTATGTAAGACTTCTTGTTATTTCTATGTTTGCATCAAAAGGAATGCTGAAGTTTCACAAATTTTACAAGGCATATCCCATTCCTGGAGAGTTTGAGTATCTACTAACACTGTTTTTAGATTTACTTTACTGAAAGAAAGGTGAGGTCAAAAGATATCCATAGATATTTGTGTTTCCTTGTATGATGTGCTGGCCATATCATAACATTTAGTTCTTCTAATGAAAAGGGGAAAATTATGCAGTGCCTTTATAAATTTGCAATCAAAAAAATATTTTAATGTATGAAACATATAAACAAGGAAATTAGAGACAAGCACATACTTGAACATGAGTTACTATAGTAAAACAATTAAGATTAGTGGAAATTAGTTTCATGTCTTAACATTGTTGCTGTAAGGAAGGATAATTATGATACAGAAATTAAAATTAGAGCTGCAATGGTTGAAAACTTACACGACAGATACATGGGGATACTGGCAATTTGAGTTGTTTCATTTTGCTATTAGACTTCTGGTATTTACCTGAACATACTTGACAAGGCATCATAAAGTATGACAAAAAGAAAAATCTATGACCATCACATTTAAAAATACATTCAGAAACATTGAAAACTATATCGCTTTTTAGGAAATGGAAAATTTTCTGTCTGGTTTTACTGCCTGTATTACTGCTCACTTCTTAACCTGTGCTTAACTCTCAGATACTGGAGGCTGAAAGAATCTATGGAATTTTTGAAACATGAAGTGTGAAGTCCTTGTCTTGCCCAAGCTGCTGACTATATGACACGATGTAAGACATTTAACAATTTTATATCTATTTTTTAGCTTGGTGAATGATGAAAATTTACTGTTTTCCAATCATGAAATTGGAAAACTTCATTTTATAACTTAAGTTAATTTAGCATAGAATTTAAAAAAAAAATACAAAAGGAAACCTTATTTCATTACTTTTCCATCTAAAACTGTTAATTAGATTTGTAATACTTTCACAATTAATGTAAGACTGCTTATTGTTACTCTTTTTACGCTGTAACTTAATGGGTTTACAATGTTTTGAGCACTTAATATATATACCTGTTAAACATGATATACTGTTAAACAAGTATATCATGTTATTTGCTGCAGTTCTATCATCTTGTTAGGTGCTAGATTGTGTTTTAAATAGTTTAATTCTTTTGGAGCTGTTGAATTATGATTTCAGTGTTTAAATCCCAAATATCTGGAAGGCATTCTATTTGCTAGATACATAGCGAATGGGAAACATAATTTTGTATGTGAATCAGAAAATACTGTCATGTTTCAGTTCAGTGTCCACGTTAACCCAGTATTAGCAGAGAATCTGCTCTGCCAGTAGATTATCAGCATCTTTCAATTGATCTGTTACAATCTGATGAATTTACATTCAGAGTAACTTGAGGAAATAGGTAATAGAATTTTCAGAGGAATTTCTTGTCGACGTAGATGGTAGAGTTCACTGTAGTAGAGAGGATGTAATTAAATTGTTTAAAGACAAAATGAGGGGAACGAATTGGGAATCCTAAGTAGCTCATATTTAAAAGATGTGTTCATAGCTCTGATAACTCCTTCAGTTAGCTGTCAAGAAGAGTATTACTACCACATGTTCTAGAAAAGCCAGTCACTGGAGGTCCAGACTGTAATAAGATAACAATTGTGACATGTTATTTTATTTGTAACTTAGTTTTTAGCATTGTTTTCTATACCTTAAAATTTGTATAAATATATTTTAACATCACTTATATCATCATTCTTCCATGAGTATTATTGTAATAATTTAGGGCTTTGGGGTTCTTCTAGAATGGGTGTAAACATGAACCACCACATATGAATCTTGTTAAACATGAACTTACCCTGTGTATGTTTCGGTTCTTTTCTGTTAATTAGTGCCTTTTCCTCTTGTTTATTCCTTCTTCTGTTGAAGAAAGCCTTATATGCACTTTGATTTTGCTTTAACTTGACCAATATGTGCTAGCCTCCAAAACGAGTGAACTTGAAATCTTTGTCGTTTATTCACTAGTCATTCCTTTTAAAAAAAATTAAAAATTAGATTTGTCACCTTAGTCATTATTCTTTTTTAAGCATATGTAGTTATTACTATCTATGGTTTTCAGCTGATGTTTGTTAAGGTAGTTATGAAAATTAAGATCCTTTCCTAACTATAGATTTTTTTTAATCTGGTATAGATGTAAAATACATTAACTCTAGGGCTTTCCTGTAGGTGCATTTTTGGATAATGGCATTTTCTGTCTCTCTGAATGTAGTTGTATCTCTTATAAAAGTCTCACTCCTAGATGAGATTTGTGCTTCTGCATCATTAGGGTTTAAAATGGCCAATTAATGGCTTGGTTGTGTATTAGCACTATTTTAAAAATTTGTAAATATTCTATAACAATTATTTCAGGAAGTATTGATATTGCAAGGTGCTCATAGTCTTTACAGAAAGAACACTTTTTTTAGCAATACTTTAAACAATCCCTAATTTTCTAAAAACCGCTTAGTCTGTTTTCACTGACTTATGTCTGCAATGTGAAAATTGTGTATGTGTTAATACTAGTTTTCTCAGAAATTAAATAAGTAATTAATTAATTATTAATAGCTTTCCTTAGGCAATATTCTTCAAAGTATTCTTCAAAAATTCTTCAAAACAAGATTTCATAAGAAAATTTTGTACAGAAAATTTTGGTCTTAGAATTTTTCTAACTTATGAAACACGAGACAAAACAGTCTTCTCCAAATGCTCTTAGTTTGATTAACTGTGTTTTTTTTACTAGATCTACTATATCGTGCTTACTCTACTATCTCAGTATCTTAGAAAATTGATACTGTCGTTTGTACTGCATTCTTTTAAAGGCCCCAATTTTCTTTATTAGTTAATTATTAAATATGTAGTCTGTAGGAAAATAAGGCAGATTCTACATTCTATGTTTTCTTTTGAAAGCTATAGGATTCATAGATTTTCTTACTTCCCAGAGATTGACAAACATGGGCTGGAAAGATGGAGAACACTTTTGATTGTAAGTTGGGTGTTTAAAATAAAAACAAAGCAAAACCAATCACAAAACTAGCCCCTCCAAAACCACCAAACCCTACATAATTTTCTTTTCAGTCCCCTGTTCTTGAAAGCAGAAGGTCACTGTTACAGGTGCTTGTGTTCTTAATTGAGTTAACCTGATCTTTTCTGTCATGTAAGCTTTGACACTTGAGACATTTGAAGGGAAAAATTAGAACCTTAAATTTAACTATGTTCATAGAATCCTAGAAGTATAGAAGTGTCTAGATTGGAAGGGACCTTTAAGATCATTGAGTCCAACGGTAGACCTGACACTGACAAAACCACTACTAAACCATGTCCCTAAGCATCACATCTACATGTCTTTTAAATATCTCCAGGGATGGTGACTCCAACACTTCCCTAGGCAGCATGTTTCAATGCTTCACCCTTTCTGTGAAGACATTTTTGCTGATACCCATCATAAATCTCCCCTATTGCAACTAGAGACCATTTCCTCTTGTCCTATCACCTGTTGCTTGGGAGAAGAGACCAACCTCCACCTCCAACCTATCTTTCAGGTAGTTGTAGAGAGTGAAAAGGTTTCCCCTCAGCGTCCTTTTCTCCAGACTCAACAGCCCCAGTTCCCTCAGCTGCTCAGCACAGGACTTCACCAGCTTCATTACCCTCCTCATTCCAGCACCTCAATGCCCCTCCTGTATTGAGTGGCCCAAAAATAAACACAGTATTTGATGTGCAGCCTCACCCATGTTGAGTACAGGAGATGCATACGAGTGGGGATGCTATTGGCTATTGGCCTCCTTGGCCACCTGGGCATGCTGCTGGCTCATATTCAGCTGACTGTTGACCAACACCCCCAGGTTCTTTTCCACCAGCAGCTTTCCAGCCACTCTTCCCTCAGCCTGTATTGCTGCAGGAGGTTGTTGTGACCGCAAAACTTACTGAGGGTGCACTTGATCCCCTCATCCAGGTCACTGATAAAGATATTAAACAGCACTGACCCAATACCAAGCCCTGGGGAACACCACTGGCAGCCAACTGGATTTAACTCCATTCACCCCAGTTCTTTGGGCCCATCCATCCAACGAAGCATGTGCCCATCCAAGCCATAAGCAACCAATTTCTCCAAGAAAATGCTGTGAGAAAAGTGTCAAAAGTGTTAATAAAGTCCATGTAAACAATTTCCACAGCCTTTCCCTCATGCACCATGCAGGTCATCTTATCACAGAAGGAGATCAGGTTAGTCAAGCAGGACCTTATTTTCATAAACCCATACTGACTGGGCCAGATCACCTGTTTGTCCTGTATGTGTTGTGTGATAGCACTCACAATGATCTGTTCCATAAATTCCCCAACACCAAGGTTAGACTGACAGATATTTGCTAGCCTCCAGTCAACTTGGACCTCCATGATTAGCCAGGACTTCTGATAAATGATAGAAAGGGGCTTGGTGAGCACTTTCAGTACCCTTGGGTAGATCCCATTTGGCCTTATAGACTTGTGTGTGTTGAAGTAGTGTAGCAGGTCACTTACCATTTCCCCTTGGAATATGGGAGCCTTATTCTCCTCCCTATCAACCAGCTCCCCCAGCTCTAGGTGGCTGGTTACTCGGGGAACAGGTGATTGTATTACTAAAGACTGAGGCAAAGAAGGCATTAAGTACCTCAGCCTTTTCCTTATCCTTGATCATTATGTGTTCCCCTGCATTCAATAAAGGATGGAGATTCTCCTTTTCTAGCTAATGTATTTATAGAAACATTTTTTATTTTCCCTAAGAGCAGAAGCCAGATTAAGTTATAGCTGGACTCTGTCCCTTGTAATTTTCTCCCTACATAGCTTCACAACATCTTTGTAGTCCTTCTGAGTTGCCTGTGATTTCTTCCAAAGACCATAAACTGTCCTTTTTCTCCTGAGTTGCAACCATAGTTCTGTTTTCAGCCAGGCTGGCCTTCTTCCCTCATTTTTCAGCATATGGAAATAGCCTGCTTCTGTACTTTAAGACTTCCTTCTTGAAGAACTTCCAACCTTCCTGGGCTCCTTTGCTCATCAGGGCTGCTTCCCAAAGGACTCTGTTAAACAGGCTCCTGAATAGACCTGAGTTTGCCCTCCAGAAGTCCCAGGTGGCAGTTCTGCTAACAGCCTCCAACTGTTGCATCCCCCGCAAGTCCTTCTCTGTTCACAAACAACAGGTTGAGCTAGTTGCCTTTTCTAGTTGGGTCACTTACCACCTGTCAGGAAGTTTTCCTTAGTACATTCCAGGAACCTCCTAGACTTCCCTCTCAGCTGTGTTATATCTGCAGCAGATACCCGGTAAGCTGAAGTCCCACATAAGAACAAGGCCTAGAAATCATGAGACTTTTCCCATCTGCCTATAGAATATGTTATCTGCCTCTTCATCCTGGTTGGGTGGTCTATAAGAGATTCCGCCATGGTATCTGCCATGTTACCCATGGTTCTTATCTATACACAATTGTGTTGTCACCATTTTTAAGTTCTAGACATTTAGAACACTCCCTAACATAGAGGGCCAATAATAATTCAATAGGAAAACCATTGTATGAGTGGAGTTATGTGTTGCTAAGAAACAAACTGTGTTCTCAGTTGATTAAATCCTTCTTGTCTAAGTGTTTTTACCACAACGTACATCACAATGCCTTATTCAGGCTTGGACATTGCAAATCCATTAACTATGAGGTCAAGCTATTATCTGCTTCTTTACTTACTTCAATTTTGCTTCATCTAAACTAAAATCACTCAGACACCTCTCCATGAACATCTAGTATAAAGTTCCAGTTCTAAAGGGGACGAAATAGAACTGTTCCTGTTTCTCCAGACTTATCTCCCTCTCCTGTTTCTTCCTTGATCCTGGTAATCTATCTGTCATGTGGTACTGGAGCCTGAGTGCCACCTTCAGCTGTTTCTTTTTCCACCATCATTAGTACTGAATTTGCTGAGCGCAGGTTGAATTAAAACTCAGGAGCATATAGTCCATTTCTGTCAAATTAGCATACAATTAAAGATTTTTAACAGCTTTTTGTTTCTATGTTAGAATGGATTGATGTGGAAGGATAGTTGATGTCAGATATAAAGTCTGGTAACACAAAGTTACTGTCATCATTGTTTGAATAAATTTAAACCAATAAAGTAATTTCATATAAGATCTATTCTATACATTGCAGTACTGCATAACTTTGATGTAGTACAAGTAATTATCTGTCTGGCTATACTGGATAGTATTTTTTTTTCCTACACTTACTGAAGAGCGTTTCTAAAATAGCACTTTGCTTATTCAGTTACAGAACTGGTATGTTTGTTTTCTTGTTTCACCATTTATCTTAATTATTATAAAATCCCTTTTCCTAAGTTTGAAAAATATTGCCTTGTTCCATGTGTACTTATCTAAAACATTGCTGCAGGATGTAGTTTTTCACCATCTCCTTCCTCTATCCACCTTTAAACCTTTTCCTAAACCTTTCACTTCGGACCCCCAGTGCTGCCTCCCTACCTGTCTGCCTGCCTCCCTTACTATGCCGGACATTATAGCCCACTTGTTAAATTTTCAAATGTTATCTCTCATGTTATCTTTCTCTCATGTTATCTTTCCCATTTGATACGAATTTGTGTAAACATTCAGTAATCCCTTTATATCCTCTAGCTTCTTACTGCCACTTTTGCTCTGCTATCTGCACAAAGTTCATAATGGTCTTGCCGAGATTATAGACTACAATACTGATCACGGTATTCATTGCTTCATTGTTCCCCACCTGTCTATATCCATTTCTAGTCTTTTATTGTAGTTTTGCTCTTGATTTCTGTGAAACTGGAATTTTAATCCAAATGTCTGAATCTAACTATTTGGAACATATCATGTACCGGAGGAGATCTGGAATGTAATAAGTCAAATGAAACTGGTAGAACATTGTAAATTACAGCCTGCAGCATCTTAATTTATCAATGTTGTATCACTATGACTCTTCAGACATTAACTGTTATCTTTCTACCTTTCCACACTTTTCCGGATTTGATATATTTCATTTATTATTCCCAGATGTATATTTTCAGGTAGAACAAATAGCTTTTCAGATCAGCTGTCACACAATCTCAGGTACTTTTTGCTGACCCTCAGGTCATACTCATTCTAAAATATTTTTAGGACAAATATCAGAGGTTCTGTAGCTCTGCTGATTTAGAGTAGCAGTAATGCTTCTCCTCCTCAGAGTAAAAAAATAATAATGAAATCTTCACATTCCAGGCTAAATTCTCAGCTTGTTTTATTAGATAAGATTCAGTCATGATTTAAAGCACTAATTTGGCATATAGCTTATGAAATATTGCAGGATTTCTGGCTTCTACTTGCAGAAATCATGCATTTCTGGGTTTAAATTTTGCACCATGGTGCACTATTATTGCTATTTCTAATGCTTGAAAGAGGCTGATTTTCATAATAGTTCTAGAAGTTGATTGGTCCTTCCATTCACAGTGATAAGACATTGCTTCATTGACAGTCAAATGCAGGTTCACGATAACCTCCCAAGCTCTGAGGTCCGATAGTTTCTGCCACATGAGGTCTCAACTCCTTGGTTATGTTAATGTTAGTAAGTTACATAGTGCCAGAGAATTTTGCCTGTCACTGGAAGTCAGATGCCAAAACTCTTTTATTATTTGTATAAGGGAGCAAAGTTTTTCCCAGAACATTGCTAAACATTTCCAAAGCTTGAAAGTTTGGAGAGGCTGTGGGTCATTCCCAGTTGGCAGTTTGCTTGCAGACAATCTGTTTTGGAAGATAATAGAGTCTAATTACTTTGTTCTGTTTTAGGGCAGTCAGTGCCAGAGAGGGGTACTGGGCACAGTTAATTTATGAGTATGTCTGTAACCTCTGAGTACCAAGTTTCATGTCTTGTTAAGCTCAAACTGAGTGGAAGCCAGGCTTTTGGTGTTCTTGCATTTCACAGAAGCAAAGTACACATAATTAGCTGATCACTTAAACCTTTCACATATAGTTCTTGGGCAAGTCTGCTCTGTTCCTATGAAACTCAAGATTATGTGCATCTTTAAAATTGCTAGTGCAACATATTACTGTATATTAATTTATTCTGAACACTTCTTTTCCCTGGTAATGAGTTACAGATAATAATGCTATCATCTATGTAGTACAGGGCTGTAGAATTTCCATGCATTTATTGTTCTTTAAAGTAGAATGTGTAACCTTGAAAATCATCCAGAATTCTTGGAATATTTAACACAGCCCTCCAACAGTTATTTTAATGCTTAATTGTCAGTAATCTTGAAATCCTGCACTTCTGCTCTCACGGTATCTGCCTTCAGCTTCTGACCAGAGGGTCTAACCATACTTCTCCTTCTGAAATATTTGTATTGGCCAGTATCCACTTCCCTTGAGATAGATGAGATGGTTTTCAGCAGTTACATACATAAACATCTAGTAGCTTGAATCCATACCTGAAACGTCTAGAAAATACTTAAATCTGGATGAATTACTGTCACGAGTAAGAGCTCCAGGAACATGTGGAGTTAATTAAGCAAAACCACAAGTTATGCAAAGTTACTCTGTGATGTAACTGATAAACACGCTGTGAGCATTTATAAATCAGATAAGCTCTCTCTAATTCAGTTACAATAAAACAGGAGAAAGAAGCTTCTCTAGGTCACTTTTCCTAATTCTTTAGCCATTTCATCAGGCAAAGCCTGTAAGTGATTTTAATACCAAGTCATTGTAGTGATACCGCTCGATGACAAATCTCTTATTAGCATCAACAGGACACAGTTGACTGCCTTTGTTAAGTTATGAAGTGGGGCTTAAAAAATAGGTAGGCTTTGCATGTCTTGCATGGTTCTCTACTTGAGAACTAGTTCCCTGGGTATAATGTACACCTGTCACTTCTTGAAAAAAAACATTTTGAAAAGTAAAATCGTCTCTATGTTTGTGATGTTATTACTCATATTTCCGCTTTCCAGATTATTACTGCATTTTTTTTATGCATTTACTAATTCTATCTGCCTTTTTATCATCACAAGGTGATGATTAATTCTTACTTGCACACCCCAAACAAATAAAATGCCTTGAATAAAGAGTACCCTTAAACTGCATGCTCACCAAGACAAGAATTGTCATAGCTCCCGAGTTTCAGAAGTGTCCATCCCATGTAGAAAATCTTTTTGTAAGTAATAGCAAAGTACTTAATATTAACAGAATAAATAGGATGTAAAGAAGATTTTCACCAATTTTATTTTTAGCCTAAAATGACTTATAGAAAATAGCATTGAATAATAGATTTTCAGCTGGGCCATACCCTAAACCTGGACATCACATGTGGCTCTTGATGCTGTGGCAACTGCAGCTGTGTTGTCAAGGAAACAGCCTTGTGCTCAGTAGGCAAAACCAATGAGGATTAAGCAAGGCTATATTATAGCTAAGCCTCGGTGACCTTATCAGGGAGCAACAAGATCTGTCTGTTCTTCACTGTGCAGGTGTCCCTCAGGAGTGAGGGGGATATGCACAGGCGAAAACAGGCATGCAATATACCTGATTTAAATGTGAGACCCGGATTATTCAAACAAGTGAATACATTTCCAAGTTAGATGGATTAAAAGACTCCATTTGTGTAAGTAAAATGTTTATATAAAATTGAATAATAGAGAAGAAAGTTATATGGCATGTTTTTCTGTAAGCTGTGAAAGGAGGAAGAGATTATTGAAGTATGATGAACTCTGAAAGTCTTTCTGAATTTTGTTACAGCTTTATAATCAGGCTAAAATTCACATGTAAGTGTGCCATGATAAAAATGTGTTAATTTCCCAGTAATAAGAAACAAAGTTTATAGAACACTGAGATGCAGAACAGCTGTTAGCCGTTTCAAGCACAGTGTCCCTTAGTAAAAAGAATTAATATCACTGAAGTAAACTCACAATCCAACATACACGTGTTATTTCATCCTATTTTTTTTCATCTAAAAAACCACAAAACCCAAATGGAACTGAGATAAATAAGTGCAAGAGAAAAATGCCTGTTTTTTTCTCATTGGGGAAGGTAGTTTAAAAAGTTGTTTAAATCGCTGTCAGAAGTTAATTGCTTTCTGCTTAACTTTAAAATATAATTCATTTTTGTTTCTAAAGCAAAATAGGATGTTACACTTTAGTTGAAGCTTTATAATAATTAAGGATGAGTGAATGAGCAACTAAATTTAACATGCTCTGGCAGAATCCATGGAGTTTATTGTGGTTATCTTATTTACATTGTCACATAGCATCAAAAGTGCTTTCTTAATTAACCCTATGCTTTAATTGTTAATCTGGATTTATTTGTATTAACCACTGTATATTTTGTTGTTTCAGTATCTCTTCTGGTGTTACATGCCCATTAAAAAAAAAAAAAAAAAACCAATGTTTGCTTATTTGCAGATAATGCCGGAAGAATCTTTTTCAGTAACAGTACTGTCCAGTGTTTGTACATAGAAGGGAGGAACTGAAGCAAACTGTGAAATGAGACACATCTGATTATCATACTGATTTTGCTTCTAACATTATCTTGTGATTTATTTTCTTTCTTGGTGTTTTTTTTTCCTGCGGAAGTTAATCTAAACTAACCAAAACAAATGGATTTAGTCAGATTTTGATTATTCTTTTCTTGCATCTCACTCCTTTTTTTCAGTGCTTCAGTATGTTTTTCTTTTTTGTATCTGATTATTTAAAACATCTGATGTTTTTCTAGAATTGCCATTTTTACCATTTCAAATATGTTACAGAAAAATTCTCTGTATAAGATATTTCCTGGTAAAGATGGAAATTCAGAAATTTTGCAGCACATTTAAGGCTATTATAGAAAACTTGAAATTGACCTGATTTCTTTGCTTCATTTCTGAGAGTTGCCACTCCTCTGATAAGACTTTCAGAACATCAGGGGAAGAAATGAAGCAAAGAGGACAGGGAAGACTTGGACACTTCTGTGAGCTGAATATGATGTCAGTCTTCTTAACCATGTGAACTGTGCAATTTAAAAGTTAGAGGTGAGAGAATATTTAATGCTTAAATATTTAAAAGCCTAACAACATCAAAGTCATTAGAATACATGCAGCAGTTAGCTTTAAAAACTGTGATTTAAGTCCTTGGAGAGAAATCCACTATGATCCAAATATGCTTTGAGTGACATAATATTAATATTTAAAATAAAAGGATTAGGAAGTGTGTTGTGCCTCCCCAAAAGTTTCTCATTCACATGTCTTCTTTATTTATTAATTTTTAACTTTCAATTTTCAGTTGGTTTTGTACTACTCTCAGATTTAGTCCCTCAGTATCATATGTGATTTCATCCTCTAGTACTTCTGCTTATTTATGTGTCAAATAGTTATTATGTGTCAAATAGTTATTATCCAGAGATGGATAATTTTTGTAATTTATTATCTGCCTCTCAACCTTTTTCCTGTCCTTAAATTTTTCCAAATTTTGTACAAATAAATATGCCTTTATTATATCTTGATCCATCTTCTGTCTGTAGCTTTATGGTAGTTTTTCTTGCTTTTCAGTCACTAAAATCTATGCTTTTGTTAGCTAGTCTGGCTTCTATAAGGAGTTTGATAGGAATTAAATTTAATTTTAATTTAGAGTTCACTAATACACATTACCTTGACCAGTTATCAGTAATTTAAGGAGGAACAGACAGAATACAACTTCTTTTCTTTAAACCAACTAACTGCTTTAACAGTGTGCCAGTAAATTACTGCAAGTTATCTACTACCCTGGTACTTCCTGGGATAATCTGCAATCCTGATCAATAAACAGAGCAGCAGTCTCTCCAGTTGGGTTATTTGTGGACAAATAGGCAGATCAGCCTTTCCCTGCTTATGGAGTGACTTAAACACATCCAGGGCATGTCATGCCTTCTGTGCATGTGCTCTGCAACTGATCCGTGTGTGCATAACAAGTCTAAGATATTTCTGCCGTAAATTTACAGCGAGCCATCTGTGCATATCCCAAAACCATGTGTCCAGGTGTTCCAACTTGTGTAGTAGGTATCTTCTGTGTGAAATGCTGGCAAATTATTTTGTCATTCTGTTTTAAATTGTCAGCATGACTTTGGTCCATGTATTCTAAGTGCCTTCTACCAAAGAGATTTATATTATTTGATAAAAATCAGACATGAATTCAGGAATAGTCATTGGAACATATCACTGTTAAATCACACTAATTATATAATACCAGTATGGAGGAAATCAGAACTAGACCGACAGTACTTATGTCTAATTCTTCTTCATCTTTTTTCTTATGTAGTTATAATGGAAGAACATAAATCAAAACCCCAGAAAAAATTAGGCTGCAGAAGACCTCCAGTGTTTAAGCTACTATTACCAAAGGGCTGAAATGAAAATTGTAGCTTTAACGAAAAATATAGGAGTGTAATATGTGCAAGTCAAATAAATTTATTCATATGTTCTTCTCAAATCTTTTGCATGTGAATTGTATATCCCCTTAGGTTATGGTGCATTAATGCCATTATTATTAAGAGGTTATGTGTCTAAAGGGATAAAGTGTATTGTATTATTTTTGGCCTGTATTATAGTATTTTCAATATTTTGAATTTGGTTCATAAAACTTAGATACAAATGTGTACCTTAGATGCTTTCTTCCCTTCTAATTTACCTTTGGATTTCTGACCTGATTTACACATTTTAAAGTTTCTCATGAACATAACAATAGCCATAAATCACTTTCTCAATAGGTTTTGATGAGTGAAACATTAAACCTGGAGCGCAGTTTTTCAGGTTATGACATCTAGACATTTTGCTGAGTATATTAATCCATGGATGTGTTGTTTCTTTAAATAAATAGCATCTAGCAACATGCTGTCACTCCTTTCGATTTAAAATTCAGTTTTAAGTTGAAGAGTGTCAGTCACAGTAACTGTGTTTACAAGACAACTAAAGACATTTGTGGTATGTATCTTTATATCACTGCAATAATAAGTAGCAATAGATAATCCTAACAGAAATCGAGGATACTACTCTACAAACTAGTGAGAAAGTATCTTATGCTTTTGGAAATTCTTGCCCTGTTTTCCTGAAACTAACTGACATTTGTTATTATTAAAAATCATGCAAAATGTTTACATCAATATTTCTGTATTCCTCTGCCCTCTTGACTCCACTTTTTTTTGTTTCATTTGCTCCTTTAGTATTTATATCATATGTCTTTTCTGTACAAAAATAATCAAACAAATAGAAAAATATCCAGCTGTAGGCTTTAAGATCTATGGTTATTTTAAAAAAACAATTCACTGTAAGTGTGCTTTTTGTGTAAGCGCTTATGATTTACACACTGATTTTCAATTTAAAACCCAGTTTAAACTTATATGGAGAATCAAACCAGAACTTCAATTGTAAGACTGTCATCACTATGTTTAAATTCATATCCTTTTTAAATTCAAATTGTTTGTCAGCAGCAGTAGTTAGTCATATTTAAGATGATTTTATTGAAGCTTACTATGATCCAACAAGCAGCTTCCAAGCGGGACTGTGCTGAAGGATGCTCTGCTACAGCTCACTGTCTCTTCCAGGAGAGAGCAAATGGCTTTGAAGTAATGAGTAGTAGCTGAGTGCATTCTCCTATGCCTGTTCACATCTTGTCTCAGACAGCAAGGATGCTCCCGCAGAGGTACACAACTGTAAAGCTGTCACTCTGCACTGGAGGAAGAGGAAGAGGAAGAACAGCTTTCACAGCTGTCTTCTGTCTGTGAATGGGGAAGGCGTTTTATTTCAGAATCAAGGTAGTTTCGCTTAGTAATTTCTGGAAGCTATGTAATGCTTGTAATACTTATTAGCTCATCATTTATTGTCAAATATCTTAGGAGGGTCTTTGGGGAAGCCTTAATGCCTGTTGAGTTTTTTGATCTCTTGATAAGTGTGTGCTTTTCAAGATTATTCATTGAAACAATACGCAATATGCATATTTTTCATTACTACTTTTATTTAAAATGGTTGTGTTTCAGATTAATGTTTTAGAGGTGATAGAAACAAATCCAGAAAATTACCAATAGGAAAACTGAGAAAAAAGGTTCAACTGATTTGCTAACATTCTTTGGTATCTCCATTTCTAATCTGCAATCTTGATAAAGCCTGAGTAAATATTGGTGCTGCTTCTACTGAGAGATATAAAATTCCTTTGGAAATAATAATATTCATCTTGTTAACAGACCTTCAGGCTGGCTGTTAAAAACACACAGGGGATCATTTTGATTACTGTTTCTGTTTTTTTAAAGGTATTAACAGGCCCACATCCAAGAAGATGATTATTTCAGCGCTTGTTGCTTAGGATTTATACTGAGGCACATGGTTGCTAACACAAAACTGTTGTGCTTCCTTAGGAGGTATTTAAGTCCTTTCATACACAAGAGCATAAAAATTTCTGTACTGGATCAAAGCTGTTTCTCATTTTGCTGATATTCAGCCTATGATTGGAGTTGATAACCCGTTCTTCAGAGAAAAAGGCAAGAATCTGTTGCATTTATAGAATAAACAGCTTAATAAAGAAAATTTCATGTTAGGTTCTCCCAGTCACTGCTTGTGAGGCTTGATTTATATGCAAAGACTCTGCTGTTGAGCTGGAGAAAATGAAGGAAAGCTGGAGAAAATAAAGGAAAGGTAAAAGTTACTTAGTGCTGCTGGGTAAAGGAGAACAGTAAGGAAGAGTGGTAGAAGGAAGAGGAATAACAGAGACCCAAAGATTGACTATGGCATAAGTAGCTGACAGTGTCTTCTGAATAGTTAGTATTTCATGGATACCACCTGAACAAGAATGGAGAAATCAGGTAAAATTCAGGATACAGTTTCAGGGAGAGGATATGATTGTGTCTGTCGTGCATGTGGTGAGAACCTTGAGTATATTGTAACAGAAAGGAAGGGGCTTTTGGGATGTGGTTTGATGCTAATTACATTTCCTTACACAGCTTATTAGGTAACAGTGATGAGACCTCTGTGTTACCTGAAGAGCTCATTGTTCAGCCCCTGATGGTAATCAAGACAAGAACAACTTTTCCCTTTAGCAAAGGGGAGTTTAAAACATTTATTTTTGTCAATTTTTAATTTACTGTTTCTCAGTTTCGGCATAATAGCAGCACAGTTTATTTTCATTGTGTTATTCATTATTTTATGTGCCCACATAATCATCTCCTTTCTAAATCACAGTCTGGCAATTTTTTTTCCCTTTTATGTGGTAGGTTTTTCGGTACATCTTGTTTTACTTTTAATGTATTTTAAATTACTTTCTGAACTTTCTGCTATTTTTGTATTCTTCCTTTTCTTTCATTTTTGTTATGTGATTCTTAGAACTGAAGTCAATATAACTAGTGTAGATATGTCTTTGATTTCTGTGGTCCACTGGTAATATTCTCTTCCATTCTAGCTCTTACGCCTTGTTAAGCTTTTGAGCAACTTTGGACTCTGAGAAGAGGGATTTCTTTCTTAGCAGTTTTCTTTCTTAGTAGGTGCATTTGATTGCATCTCCAGTATATGTACAAGTGGTCTATTATTTTTTCTTTCAGTATCCACTGGGTTTGTACTTATCAAGGAAATTGTATTTGCTAATGTGATTTTCAAAGTGAAAATGAAGTCTGTCTGTGTTCTCTTGGTTGTAGAGCAGAGCTCAGATACAAAGCATAGATAACTTGTGTATCTCATACACTGGAGATTGCGGAGGTGGAACTAGAGGTTCATGCTGTTAGCTTAGTCATTTGTTTCTCCCAGTACAGTTCTCTCCCCTTGAGACAGTAAGATAGAACATGCTATTTTCTACATCTTTTTTTTAATTTTTTATTTTTTTTAGAATGTTTCTTTCAACTTTTCTGAGGCTAGGTTTCAAATTCCCTATCTGTGAAAGCAGTAGGGTGTTTAACAGAGCAGTGTGGGATCAGGACAACCAGAATCACAGTTAGGCAAACAGCTGTTCTTTCATCCAGTGATCCTTTTAGTCAGGTGGCTGGTCTATTCTTGAGTGTTCAGGATTGTGGATTTCCTGGACTGCAGGACTGGATTTCCTGTCTTAAGAAATACTGAATTCCTTAGCTTATGTTATTTTTTTATAGTTCCTACTCTCTTTAGTGGGGCACATTCATTAACTGCATGTTCAATATTCCCCTTGAACATTTTCCAGGAAATTTTAATTTACTTATCTTTTAAATCTAATAGTACAACTATATGCAAGCTTCAACAGAATTGAACAGGAGAAAACTAATTTCTTGCATATTTTACTCTGTACTAAGCACAAGCAATCAACAGGTTTGGTTGGAAGAGATCTTTAAAGGTCATGTAGTCTGACCTCCCTGCAGTAAGCAGGGACATCTTCAACTAGATCAGGTGGCTTAGAGCCCTGTCCAGCTTGACCTTGAATGTTTCCAAGGATGAGGCATCTACTACCTCACTGGACAACCTGTGAGGGTGTTTCACCACCCTCATCATAAAAAACAAATTCTTCCTTATATTTACTATAAATCCACCCTCTTTTAGTTTAAAGCTGTTACTCCCTGTCCTGTTGCAACAGGCTCTGCTAAAAAGTTTGTCCCCGTCTGTCTTATAAGCCCCCTTTGAGAAGTGAAAGGCTGCTATAAGGTCTCACTGGAGCCTTCTTATCCCCAGGCTGAAAAACTCCACCTCTTTCAGACTTTCTTTGTAGGAGTGGCGTTCCATCCCTCTGATCATTTTCGTGGCCCTCCTCTGGAGAGCTCTGTGCCTTGCACATTCTGAGGGCTCCAGAGCTGGACGCAGTACTCCATGTGATCTTCCCTTGACTTGCTGGCCATGGTTCTTTTGATGCAGGCCAGGATGTGGTTGGCTTTCTGGGTTGCGAATGAACATTATTGGCTCATGTTCAGTTTTTCATCCACCAGTACCCCCAAGTCCTTGGCAGTGCTGCTCTCAATTCCTTCATGCCAAAGCCTGCATTAATCCCAGGTGCAGGACCCATTGAACCTCATGAGGTTTCCATGGGCCTACTTCTCGAGCTTGTCCAGGTCCCTATGGATGGCAACCCATCCCTCAGGTGTGTCAATCACATCACTCAGGTTGGAGTCATCTGCAATGAAGTCATATTGATGAAGATATGGAACAGCATTGGCCCAAATATGGACCCGCAAGGGACACCACTCATCACTCTTTTCCATCTGAACATTGAGCTTTTGCCACCCTCTGGATGCAACCATCCAACCAATTCCACATCCACAGAACAGTCCATCCATCAAATCCTTCTCTCCAATCTAGAGGCAGGGATGTTGTGGAGGATTGTATCAAAGGCCTTATGGAAATCCATATAGACAACATCCACAGCTCTTCCTTTGTCCACTGATATAGGCACTCCATCATAGATAGCCGCTGTGTTGGTCAGACAGAACTTGCCCTTCATGAAGCTTTGCTGGCTGTCTCAAATCACTTCTCTGTCCTCTGTGTGCCTTAGCGTAGCTTCTAAAAGGAACTGTTCCATCATCTTCCCAGGCACAGAGAGAAGGCTGGCAGGTAGGTAGTTCCCAGTGTCCTCCTTTCTACTCTTTTTAAAAATGGATGCAATGTTTCCTTTTTCCAATTACCAGAATTTCACCTGACTGCTGTGACTCTTCAAATGTCATGGAAGGTGGCTTGGCAACAATATCAGCCAATTCCCTCCTGACTCTGAGATGCATCTTGTTAGGTCCCATAGGCTTCTGTATGTTCAGGTTTATTACATTCATGAAGGAAGTTTCCTTTTATATAGCAGTCTGGGTTGAATACAGCCTTCTGGAAATTATTTTGCTTTGTTTTCTTGATTAAGTGGAAAGGTAAGGGCATTGAGAGAAAGATTTTTGGTTGTGTTTTGTGGTCTCTTTCATAACAAAATACAAATACAAGACATTGCATCTTGACAGAGATAGAAAAATAAAATTACATGAATTTTTGTTATAAATAGATGTCAAATTACAATGCAATAGCATTTGCTTGTGTCAAAACCAGAATTAGTAATTACACATATTCAAAAAATCTGTATGTCATTACCATAATGATAAAGCCATCATTTCTGTTTTAAAGCACTTCAGGAAACAAAATTAAGAGTCTGCCAGCACATTCAATTCATCCATCTTTCACATAAAATTGTACCCTATGTTTAGTAAGGAAATTGTGATTTAAGTTTCTATGTGCAGATTTCATAATAGAAGGGAAAATTCATGTTCTTGTCTGAAGCAAAATATCTGTAAGAATTTCTCAAAAAAACGAGCGTATTGTTGCAGTTACTCCTGGGAATTAAAACTGTAAATATTTTTCTTCCCCCAGCCCACTCATGTTTCTTTTCATAGGTCTCTGACCTTGGCCTAATTGACAAGGGAAGTTAAACTACAAGCTTTTGGTATTTATCAAAAGCAGTGAGATGATGATAGGAATATTACAAGGATGAATAGCTTAACTAATATTTAATTTATAAAAGGTATCATGTATGCTATTTTAAAGCATAAAGTATAATTAATAATATGAAACTTTTTTCAGTTAATAATAATAATAAATGTTAACTACTATGGTTAGAATTTTAAAAAATTGCATTGTTTTTACAGATTATAAAAGCCAGTCTATTGTGTACCTGGTAGGATTTGTTTAATTTGGATATAATTAGTAAATATTAATAAATACAAACCTTCAGACTGGTTCTGCCCTAGATGGCCACTGAGCTGCTCCATCTAAACCCAAGTTTACCCTCCCTCATCTTTTCACAGCTTTCAAATCATAAAGTGCAGGGCTGCTGTTTCACTTCCAGGCATGTGCATTCCACATACCAAGTTATGAGCTTGATTAGAGAAGCAAAATACAACAGAATATGGAATTTGCCAAAAATTATTAATAAAAAACAGCAGCAAGAAAAACATCACTTTCAAATTGTGTGTGTAGTGTAAGTTTTCTGTAGATACACTCACAATATATTTGTTTTAGAGCCCTTAATATCCATCCTAGGTTTCCAGTGAGTATATGAACAATAAAATGTGGTGCAAGGGGCCGGATGGGAGGATAGCTAATTTATCAGGCAATTATTGCCTAACAGAGATTTCTTTAATTTTCATTGGAACTTCCCTCTCTGTATTCTGTGTTCTTTGAAAATTCCCACATAAACCATAAAAATCATGTTTGCCTTACTATTTGTATTTATTTCCCACTACAATTTCCTGCTACTTTTTTCATCTATCCTCAATCTTTCAGTAAGAAAGAAGGAAAATGTAACCCCACATTTCATTCAGTCTTCAGGTCTAAGTCTTAAATTCATCAAGACAAACAGGAGTATTGTTATGCTAGTCAGGGGGGCAGAGTGAAAAAAGGCTGGGTGTCATGCTCGGACATGGGTGAAATCTTCAAGTCTCCAAAGGTATGCCCCTACAGGGTATTTGCAGTTGTCTGTGATGATGTAGTTTAGTTACTATCCCGTTCCTGTATTTTTTTTTCTTATTTGTTGCTGTCTCTCAACTCCATCCCACTTGTTACTATGACTGCAATCCTTCCAGCTAAGTGTGGATACTAACAGCCTGCATTGACTCCTTGTTCATAGTCAGTGAAGAAATAGGCACTTCTTAGAGAAATTTGTCTTATCCTTTATCTAAGGATGAAGGCAGAATGAAGCACATTGTTTCTTTCAACTATATAGGGACCCCTATATAGCTCAGCTACAAGCTCAGCTATAGGCATCTGGCTAAGTGAGGTGAATCCTGATTTGTTGTTCTGAAAGTATTATCTTTTAGGGAACACACAATCTACTCAAAGTTCAGCTCAGTCAAACTCATTCAAGGGGGAACATCACTTCTTTGTTCCAAGATGGGCAAGTTAGAATGACCTTTTGCTGGACAGAGTTGTCTGTGTTTTGCTGTTCCCTAGTTGCCTGTAGTACTTTCAGGACTGCTTCTTCCAACTACAAGTTCTCTAAATCTTCAGATTTGCTTTTTTTTCATAGTTATTGAGCCGAAGATCTTTTCCCTTCACTTCTCTTTCCCTACAGATACTAATAGATCCTGAAACTTTGATACAGGCTATGAGTTAATGAATAAACGGTATATTTCCTCTTTGATATTTGCTAATCATAGAATGGTTTAGGTTGTAAAAGACCTTAAAGATCATCTTATTCCAACCCTGCTGCCCTGGGTAGGGACACCGGATCAGGTTGCTCAAAGCCCCATCCAACCTGACTTTGAACACCTCCAGGGAGAAGGTATCCACAGCTTCTCTGGGCAGCTTGTGTCAGTATCTCACCACCCTCAAAGTAAAGAATTTCTTCCTAATATCTAATCTAAATCTCCCCTCTTTCAGTTTAAAACTGTTACCCCTCATCCACTCACTGCACTCCCTCGTAAGTAAGACATGAAATAGATGCAGATACGTTAACATCTCTCCAGGACAGAATGGGAAATCCCCTAACTTGTTTCTCTTTCCCCAGTTCTGGCCATAAATGTCTCTTGCTTACCTTGCACGTGAGCATAACCATTTCACTAAAATGTCAGACAACTAGTTGGAAAACAAACAAAAGCACAGAAGCATTTAACTCATTGACTCTTTAATCTTGAGATTATAGGGGTGCTCTATCCCGGACAGTGGCACACAGTGAGGAAACTGCATTAATGAGCGTGGGATGGAAGGAACTAAATAAAAACAACAGGGGAAAAATGAGGAACCAAGATTTCCCCTTTCAGCTTTAGCAAACTATTTGTTTGTTCTACTCATTGCCAACAGCATCTAGGCCTGTATCGGGAACAGCGTGGTGATCGGGAACCTGTACTCAGCACTGGTGAGACCCCACCTCGAATGCTGTATTCAGTTTTGGGCCCCCTACCACAAAAAAGATGTTAAGGTGCTGGAGCAGGTCCAGAGAAGGGCAATGAAGCTGGTGAGTGGTCTGGAGAGTAAGTCCTATGAGGAGAGGCTGAGGGAGCTGGGGTTGTTCAGTCTGGAGAAGGGAGTTTGAGAGGAAACCATAGCATCTCTACAACTGCCTGAAAGGAGATTGTAGAGAGGCAGGGATTGGTCTCTTCTCCCAAGTCACAGGCAGTGACAAGAGGAAATGGCCTTAAGTGGCACCAGGGGAGGTTCAGATTGGATATTAGGAAAAATATTTACACTGACAGACTTATTAAGCACCAGAATGGGCTGCCTAGGGAAGTTGAGGCACCATCTCCGGAGGTATTCAAAATACAGGTTGACACAGTGCTTATTGTGATGGTTTAGAGATGTGGTTTTTTGTTTTTGTCAGAGTTAGGTTGATTGTTAGACTAGATGATCTTAAAGGTCCCTTCCAACCTAGACAATCAATTTATGATTCTATAAAGTGAACTGTTATCTCCAGATTTAATACACCTGTTCTTCACTAAATAGAAGCTATATTTCATTTAGCTATAATTTGCAGTTCCTTATTCTGCTGTCAGGATGCATACCTGTGTCCTAGCCCACCTGAGTTCTTATTTCAGGGATGACATATGAGATTCTGCTTTCATTCCAAATGACTACATTTACATCCCCCCTTTTAGGTAATTGAAAATAATTCTAATTAGGTTTTAAGATTAAAGGACACTGACAAGATATACCTGGATTAATAATAGATATTTTAATATTGAGCTTTATCAGTGGAGTGAATTTAATTCAGTAGTTTTCAATTATGTCAACATAGATAAAATTAACTATTATTAAGCATTATCTTGTGCATTTGGTTTTGTTTACCTCTTAGTAAATTTTGCTGTAAACTGGCTAAAGAATGCTATGATAAATGACTGAGAAAATGTGAAGTAGACATGCAATCTAACTATCCCTAGTACTTTTAAAAAGAGTTTAAGGAAGATGTAAGTTTTTCCTATTGAATAAAACATAATATTTGATGGCATTATTCTTATAATATATAATTATATTCTTATAAGAGATTATTCTTAATCTCTTCCTGTGGTATTTCTAAAAATGCTTATTGAAATATTACAAAATTGTAAAGATTACAGAAACACAACAGAACCATTTATTATGCTTACTCATCATCTAGATAGGTTAATAGTATCTTGTTGAGCATGTTATTTTAATTTATTCTCAGGTATTTCTTTCCAAATTATTTGGTCCCTTCAAGAAAAAGCAGAGGTAGAAGGTCTTTCCTCAATAATGCCATCTTGTTACATATTTTATAGATAAGTAGATTTCATATTCCAAGCTGATGACTACAATTACAAAACCTGTAAGACATAAGTAAAAATTGATGGAAATCTTTTTCCTGTGATTATGATGACTTATAGTGCACTTTGTTTCTGAAATTATAAGATTGTAAAACTCTTTCCATTGCTTTTTTGGAGGATTTTTATGTTTGCATATTAAACTCTGTAAATGTCAACAAAGAAATAAATTTTCTAATCACAACCATGGTAAAATAAAAACAGTTCCTTCCCACACACTGCTCAGTTGACATGGAAAATTCCTTCCTCAATGAAATCCTTAAATGTGAAAGTATTCTTTTATATACTAGTCTGGCTGTTTCTTCTTTGCCATGACTTCAGTAGGTTACAATTCAGAAATGTTTGTAAAGGAATACTTCTACATATGGTGGAGAACACAGAATTTGCAATTGGTGCTAGGTCTGTGCATAAGCTTTTGGTTGAACAAGGTTTTATAGAGCATCTGATTTTCTTAAAATTGTACATTTGTAGCTTCTAATTCTGGTTTCACCCCTTTGGTAGCAAAATAGAGAATACTATGAAGCTAGGTAACAGTCATTACATATGATAAGATATTTCTACAAAGTTTTCTTCAAGTATCAAAGAAGATATATAGGTCTTTTATTTCTGGTATTATCTCTGGGCCTTATTCATGGTCATAGACATTTTGCAAAAACAATGTATTTTTTAAAGTTATAAATTTTTTGACTAGCTGAAGCTTTAGGCTGAAAATAAAAGTGTTTTTCATTTTGCTATAGCTTTTGCACTGTAATTTCTGGATTCAATAGTGGTCTTGTTCTGTGACTCAAACAGGAAATTTGGCTGCAATGATACTGTCAAGTTAGAGCTGGTTACAATTAATTCCACTTCTTATCTACCCAGAAACTCTACGCATGTTACTTAATATGGAAAACATATTTATTATAACTAGTTGTGAGAGAAACAAGATGAATCAGTTAACCAGGATCAAAAAAAATAAAAGGCAAGAGGGAAGAATAGTCCTTTTGTAGGAGTGAAAAGAAACTCCAAGGTGAAAGTGTCAGTTCTTTCTGCTTCATTTAAATTCTGTTTGATTTTTTTCTTTTTTTTTTTTTTAATTTATTTTTTTATTATCTGAGAATAAATACATTTTGGGTTTGGATTTAAGCAAGATACAGAAGTGAAGCTTTTAAAGAGATACATGGATACTGGGTTAATTTATTTGCATAATCAGAAATTTATGCCAGAGTATTAAAGAGGTTGTTGAAATCTGCTGTGACACAATGTGTCACATCATCCTTTCTGCTAAGAATCTTTTCTGCTCTCCCATCTTTGTTATGCAGAGACTGTTGTTATGAATGCAGAGAAGAGATTTTCCACTCTATTTCCTCTCATTGTGCATTGCAGGGCTATTGTACATCCAACAGCTAAAATAAGGATTGGTAGAAGCAGGTATTTGAACATCACATACTCCCAGTCTTTTCTGACCCTGGGATTTTTCCATCCCAAGGCCTGCTTTTTTTTCTCTATAATCATAGTTTTGATGGTCTCATAGTTTAGGCTCATGGTCATAGGACATACTGTTATATACCTATTGTCTGTACCAGTCATTTGAGCCTGTCTGCTCAAGAGTTGAAAAAAACTCAGCAAAAGTTTGTGTTTTGACAGAGGTTTTAGAAAACTTGGCCAGGTTCCACCTTACCTGTCTGTATAGGAATGCTGAAACAGAAAAATATGACAAGACTTAAAATGAAATTGATATATAGTAGCCCAGGGGCCTCTCCCACAAGCTTTCCCTGCAAAAGCACATTCTCTCAAAACTGGGCTTACAGAAGACACTGACCGACATGTCTTCCATCTCATTTCTGGCATGACAGAAAAATCAAAGTCCCAGAAGAGCTTATCCCTTAGAGCTGCTGACTGTCTCTCATGCATAGGAGCCATGCTGCATGGCAATCCCTGTGATTAGGACTCACTTGCGCTGCTTGCGAGGAGCGAGATTTCCCAGTGGACTCAAATAGCAGAAGTTGTAATTGAAGGTAAATAGCAGCAGGAGAGGAAAATAAGCAAGCTTGTAAGTCTTTAGAACTAAGTTCATCACATGGAAAGTTAAGTAGATAGGAAGGGACTTTGAATTTAAGACAAACTCAAGAGTTCAACATTTAATTTCAATTGAATAATTTCATGATTGATTGGAATTAAAATCCAAGCTCCTGTGTGTGTTGATGAGAAGATGATTACAAGTATCATTTGCTCTCGAGATATAATCAATAACTGCTAATGGCTTATTAATGTCTGAGAAAAGTTGAATGATAGTAGCTGTCTTCTGTTAAGTATCAAGATAATAACTCAACTCCTTTTTCAAAAAAGCATTTAATCTGATTGAACACTGTTATGTACAGAAAGTTCTGAAGAATTCATGTAAGCCAGTGTTTCTGTGTCATTCCTTCATAGGCAAAGTGAGTTATTTTTTAAGGATATTGGGTATTAACCATATATAATTGCTTTATAGGCCCCATTAAATAGGGGTTTTAAGATAAACAAGAACTGGAAGGTCAGTCTTCACTCCAAAAAGTTTACTTTGGTTCACTCAAACTTTGAACCCACCCCTGGATGTCAAATTAATTGTTTAACTGTCACTCTGGGGGCTGGGTAGTTGAGCAGCCAGTTCCCTGAAAGTTGTCAATGACATAATGGACAAAGTTTACTGCCTGCATATATAACTATACAAAACTTATCAGTGATGTATAATCCCTGCTAACAAGATGTTATATCTGTTCTCTTAATATTGTGGGAATCTGTAGAACTTGGATAATGATGTAGCTTAGAAGTACTCAGCTTTTCTTCATCCTGAGTATTCACAGGTTGGTTGCACTGGTTACTTTCTGTAATTTCTCAGTTCCTTGTTTGTGATATTTTATTTAATTCAGCAGGTTTTTTACTTTTCTGAGCTATTATGCTATTTTCTTTACCTCTTTCAACCTTGTTTTAGAAGACTAAATTATTGTGCCAGCTACTCATTGTGTTGTTACATGTTGGATTTGGTTTAGTTTCCTTTTACTAATTGACAGCTGCTTGGCTTACCACAGACCAGCAGGCAAAATCAGCTTTTGCTTTAGACTAAGTTATATTTAATTAATTATCTCCCAGTGACAGTTGCTCATTAAGACAGAAACTGTCACCTAACTTCCTCCAATTTTCATTTTCATATACAATTTATTTATTGTTTTTTTTTTAAATTCTTTTTCTATTTAATGTGCATGATTATACTTATTTTGGTTATCTTAAGGTATTCAAATTTTATGAACAATTCAACATCCAAACAAAAGCATAAAAATAGAATACAAATTAAAAATGTACAATGAATAGCCCAAATAAAAACTTCCATTTTTATATCTCTATTTGTCATTTGGGTTGATTGTATCTCAGGTTCTTGGATCTATAATCTTCCTACATGCTTTCTGTTTCCACAAGCTAAAACAGTTAAGATTTTTAATATACAGTCTGGATTAAGCTCTGCATTAGTAATTTTAAAGGCATTTTTCTATTTCTGTGTTTTCCAGCTGAAATAAATTACTTTAATAAAACTATAAATCAGTCTCAGGCAGCTATTTATATTCTGTTTGAACTGGGGGAGGGGGGTGGGATGGAGGGGAGATCCATGCAAAGATGGCTCATCTTAAAAAAATTCTTCCTTATATCGAGTATAAATCCACCCTCTTTTAGTTTTGATTCCACTGGAACAGTTTAACCTTTTAAGTAATCTTATTGACGCCAAAGCTCCCTGGTGTTTATCTTAATTAGTTAATACGTGTTAAATCACATGTTGTCTCACATACATCACCTAATACATGGGACTGGGATTCTTTAAAAATCACCATCTCTCCTAATGTGAAAAGGCAAAGAAAATTTGTTTCAATTCCTTGACTTTTATTGCCTTGTCTCATGTGATATCATTTACAAGTGTCATTTGAGACTGCCTGAGATTTTACCCTTGACATTAAGCCAGAAGAACAGAACTTCTGAATTCCTCAATAAATCATAGAGAGCCAAAACAAAATCCAATCCCAAGTCTTTCTCCCTTTACAAAATATTGTAAAATTTGTCTCCTAGATAAACAATGATGAAGCTAGAGAAGTTTGGATACCAATTATATCAACACTGCAGCTGTTAATAGGCTGACCAACATCTTTGCTTATATTACAAATTTAACATTTGCCACAGACAGTCCTGTTGTTTTATTTAATACCTTAACAGGGTGCATACTTAACAAGTAGACTATTCAGAAAAGTATGTTTTTCTTAGAGAAATTAATCAGATTTTCCTTAAATAAATGAATGAGCCTTTCCTAGACCATTATTATGGTGCTTAGAATGATATTAAAGGAAGCTGAGCATGGCTCAACTCCTTTTAACATTTTGCCCAGCTTATTGTAGAAAAGTGTGTGTTTATAATCTATATGTGTTATGTGTGTTATGTGCCTCAAATTAGATGGGATTAATCAGAGTCTTGTGTTTCTTTATCCACTGAACAGTGTGGTATGTTTATCAGACACAAAGAGTTTTCAGGGGGTCGTAAGGATGTGGTGGTAGCAGATTAGGCTGGCAATGATCCTCAAATAGTAAATGCGATCAGAAGTTCTGTGATGCAGTGTTTCTTATTGTGATAGGCCTTATGTGTGTTTTTGCATTCATACTGTATTCCAGTGCATAGCTCATTCTGTAATCAGTTTATTAGTTCAATCGTATTAGAGTACTTTATACTCTGAGGGTATTCCCTTAATCCTGTGCCTTTAGCATGCAGAAAATATGGTGAACAGCCGTAATGATAATTAAACTCAAGGAATAGTCCCTTCCTCCACCCGCTGGAGCTGCACCTCTGCAGCTTTAAAATTGAAAAGACTTTTCAGGGGTTTATAGGAGGAAAAAAAGCAAAACCAAATACTAACACTCCCAAAATTCACACACTTTTCTCCAGTGCCTTCCTAATTTTTTAGCTCCACTGTACTGAATAACCATTTGGACGGCTAGGAAGGTTACATTGCTGAAATATGTAAAACAGCAGGCAGTTACAGATGCTGTAAAACAGCATCATGTTTTACAGATTATCATACTGGTATATACATATCAGATTGTACAGCTTTGATGTATAAAATACCACCTACAGTTTACTAGTTACAACATATGCTCAAGAAAGTGAAATACTTGGTTATTCTTAGAATCGTAGAATCATAGACTAGTTTGGGTTGGAAGGGACATTTGGATATCATGCCATCCATCATGCCTGTCAACCGCACCACTCAGCATGGTGTCATCTGCAAAATTGCTTATAGTGCACTTGATACCACGGTCTGTGTCATTGATAAAGAAATGATGAACAGTTCTGATCCCATGAGGGATCCCACTCATCACCAGTCTCCCTCAAGACATTAAGCCACTACCCTCTGGATGTGACCATCCAACCAATTCCTCATCCACTGAACAGCCCACCCATCAAATCCATATCTCTCCGATGTAGAGAGAAGGATGTTATGGAGGGCCATGTCAAAGGCCTTACAGAAGTACAAACAGACAACATCCACAGCTCTTACCTTGTCCACTGATGTTGTCACTTGATCATAGAAGGCCAGTAAGTTTGTTAAGCAAGACTTGCCCTTGGTGAAGCTGTGCTTGCTACTTGTAAAAGTATATACAACAAAACATATACAAAAGTTTAACATCAGTAGCCTTGCTATACACACTAAAAAGTTTCAGCATTCCTGTCTACCAGGCAGTCATTATGGCTGTATCATTTTTTAGTAAATGAAATGTACCTAGTTAACTCAGAGATAGATCAACTGACATGAAATGCTCTATATCTGTACTTTTATATTGTATTGCCCTCCAAAACACTGTAGTTGCATCCAGACCACCTATTGAGATTGGTTGCTTGTGCAAGCAGGATTTGTATCCAGATCTGTAGCTGTTTGGGAGAGTAATAGATGACTTGGACCAAGTCTGTGTCAGGGACCATTCCAACAATATAACATTATAGGCAATCAGGTTCCAGTGCCTAGGAATGTTCTTAAATAGTTTGATTTACAAGCATGCATATAACTATGTGTAGAGTTTCAGACTGTAAAATTCTAGTGACTTTACAGGCTTCTGAATGGAGTGATATGTAATGTGGTTTTAAATTGTGCTAATGTGCACTTTTTGGATGCTGTTGCTATCTCTATCAAATCTACAGTAACTTCAGATTCTGAGGAGAAAAGAAATTAATATATTCCATTTGTTACCTACAACATGAATGAGATTACTTTTACTTGCAAAACTGAAAAAAAAATAATATGGGACCAAAATTTTTTTATTTATCTTTTACATTTTAATGGGTGTAAATTATTTTCCCATCCATGATATTTTCTAATGTATTAGGAAATACATTGTGAAATGTTTTTTTTTCATCATCATCTCAGTAGTTGAACACTGTATCACAATCTCTGCTACATCTTGACTGAGAAACTAAGGTGTCTGTGTTTTGGCAATACTTATATTAGCAGATTTGTACATTAACAAAGTGAATATTAAGCAATGTTATAACTAATACCAGTCAGTATTTAATGAAGGATAGATATCTATCATTTTACAGGGAATATTCCTGTAAAATAATTCAATTCTAGGCCAGTCATTTTGGCAGATCTCTAATGGAAAATAGCTACACCTTTAAAAGTAGTAATTTTTCCAGTTCAGGAGCTTCAGGATTCCATCACAGCATAAACAACCACTTTAAAAACATGAAAGTGTAATTTACTGATGTAGTTTATGAATTTTTAAGACATGCAGAGACAGAAATCTCTGTGCTGAAGAATTAATGCTGCAACAGGCAACACAGAATTAATTGAGAACTGAGGATGTGGATCAGAGTCCTTTCATTTTCATGTTTTTGCTATTCTAGCTGTTTCTGGCTTATGGTTTTGAGACTATTTTTTATTTAGGTAAATTCTCCTCCAATAGTATACATTCTTATATATATAATGTGCCTTTATTTTTTTTTAATAAAAATATTTTGAAATAATCTCGAATTTGCTGCATTACTTAGTTAGACTTGCTCTTTTACTACGTTAGAGACTTCCTGAGTCGTCTTTGATACTTACCTTCTTTGCTCTTTCATATTTAGACAATTTCTCTTTAGCACTGACACCATTACATTTTAGTTTTAATTTATTCTTCTTTTATCCAGGACTGCATCCTTTTTTCTCATAGATTTTCATCACAGTGAGCTTCAAGGCTTGATAATGTTCTATCATAAGTTGCAGGAAGCTTTCAGTAAGTTAGATTTTGAATGAACAAAATTCATTAGTTCTTGTATGCTAAGGCTGCCTTCCTTACTGTCTCTTCAGAAAGGGTGTTTATATTTGTTGGTGCATTCCAGACTAATGTGTGTTTCACTGTTGTTCATTTATAAAATTCTTGTTTCCTAAGAATGCTCCTTCAACATAGATTTCATCTTATTTCCTCCAAATAATTATAGACGATGATTACATCATTTCCAGTGTCCAATCAAACACAACCTCTTTTTCACTCCTCTTTGTCCTTCACTGGGCAATATTACACTTTTTTATAGTAATACATCTTTGTTATCCTACTGATTCTCTGCTATATCAGTTCCTAACAGGCTGATTGTACTTTCTGTACTGACTATAAGAACAGTTATAGGATTATCAGATATGCTCAGAACAGATATGCTCATTTATGTTTGCTTGGACACTTGGTCTGAAGACTGCATTACAGTAGCAGATAAAATGTACTGAAATTTCTGGACACTTTAACAAGGACAAAAATGTAGAAAATCATCATGGTGAGGTTCTAGTAAACACACTTAAGCTAGAAAGATTAAGAAGACAAAGCTTCTAATGAGCAAATAGTGGAATCATCTACCATTGTTAGTGATAGAATGATTTTCACCTTTTGATGAAATGAATACAGTAAAATAAAACCATCAGATTCCAAATTGACAGACTTCAGCCCTGAAAATTTTTAAGTAGGTAAGTATAGGAGGTAAGTCTAAGAAAAGATTAAAGGAAAGGAAATATCACATTAAATACAGCATACTATTATACTGACTACACACTCCTCCAATGCAGAGGATAGACAGTGTAGAAAGCAACAGCTTGTATAAATCCTAAGTTCTTGTTTTACCTCAAATATAAGAAGTAAGTACAAAGAAAGCAGAAGCTAGGTCAAATGGCAACAGATGAGTAAAAGAGAATCATATAAAAAATGGGAAAACTCAGACAAATGCAGAACACTCAGAGCAATCAAAACTCTCTTTTCTCCAAAACAGAATTTGATGTTCCTGGTAAGAAATAACCCTGTTGGCCAGCTTGGGTCAAGTGCCCAGGTCTCACTCCTCCTCATCCCCCCACCTGGCTAACTTGAAAACACTGAGATCTTGAAACACATATACCATAGCTGGCTATGAAGTAGACGTTTTCACAAATTCAGATACTAGTAGGCCTTATAGATAAACAATAAATATCTTGATTTTAATAAAGCTTTCAATAATATATCACATGCCATTCTTATAAGCTAGCAGTGAAACATGGTCAAGATTAATTTATATGAGGGTGAAAACAAAACTAGTTGGAAAATCAAACCAAAAGTAGTTATCAGTTGTTCAGCATCAAAAGTCTCTACCAAGTGGAGTTCTATCTGCATCTGTCCTGTACCCACTACCATTCAGGATATTTATTAGCATCCTTAAACATTGACTTAAAAAGTAAACAAGTGAAAGACAATTGATGTGGTAGTGCTGCAATGGTGGATAATCCAAAAAATAGCTTTAAAATTGAAATAATGTTATGAAAAATTAAAGAAAACATAACAAGAAAGGATAGAAACTTACATCTTAGGTAGGAAGAAATATCCACCCCTCAAAACAATGGGGAACAAATAAGTACTAATTCTTAAAAAATAAAAGGAGCTCTAGCAGATCAGAAGCAGAGCGAGAGTTAAGTCTGTTGAATACTGCTTGATGTGTTTAACTTCAAGTATCTGAAGATGAAATTTATTTTCACATTGAAAGTATTTTTTTTTTAAAAAAAGACTTCTGTTTTGCTGTTTAGTTATTCTTTGCAGATAAACATATTTTATCTGAGTTAGACATATGGCTACTTCCTTGTTCACAAGGAAAATCTATCATTTGTGAGGACAAGTATTATGTGGGTTATAAAGAGGAGCACAGTTTGAAAGATGTGTATTTTTCCTTCTGCTCTTCAACAATGGTAATGACTAGACTGAAGTATTTCATTTAGTTTTGTGGTGTTTGGCTTCAAGAAGATACTTTCAGAGAATCTAGGAGAAAGCATCAAGCTTTGTCAGCAATCCAGAGAAATCTTTGACACGGGAAAAACTTGAAATCTTTGATCTTGAGAAAGAGGATGAAAATAGAGGAATATAATAATTTTCAAATTTTCAAATACTTAGAAGCTGCCACAAAAAGGAAGAGATTAATCTCTCCTCTGACTGAGGTACACAGAGCAAATAATAATAATTGCAAACCACAGAACAGGTGATTTAGGTGAGAGATTGGGAAGACTTTTATATAAATGTGTAGGAGAGGCTATGGAGAAGGCAGATCTTTTTTTTAAGATTTGTAGATTTCTTGGCAGATTGGGGAAATCCATCACTGAGTCATTAAAAGTATGTTAGAAAAACGTCTTTCAGGAATGGGAAAGTTCTTTGTATTGGAGATAGAGTAGATGTTGTCTTAGGGCTGTTTCTGACCCTATTTTTGATTCTTAGGGTAAAGTTCCGAATTCAACAGCAGCACTGGCATAAGACCTTTTCTATTTGAATATATATAATGTATTTGAATGTATATAATGCTTTCATTTCCTTACACTAAATTGCACTTTCTTTAGACATCCTTGGTAGATTATTTCTGATTTTTCCCTGTTCATTGAAAGTCATGGAGCATCACCTCCTTTTTGTCTTGACATAATTAGGGTGAGACTGTTAACTGAATTAAGCAACTAACAAACTCTTATTTTGTGGAAGATCTGATCAAATTTGTAAGATTTTTTCTGGTGGACCAGGTCCTAGATACAGTTTATGATAGATCCTGCAAAATAAATAAGCTGATGTAACTGGAGAGACATCAGAAGTGAAGAAAGGCATTAAAATCAGCACTGTCAACATGAAAATGGAAAATGTACATGGATCTGTGGGATCCAGATCTTACCCCCATCCTCCCAAGCCATTTTAAAAATTCTGTCTATAAGTTTCTGTATACTTATTGTCAAGCATCTGTCATTGCTGTTCTGAGGAGGTATAGGTTAAGTTTTTATCCTAAGGATGTTGTAAACATAACACCCTTGAGCCACACAAGAACAATTGGATTTAAATTCCACCTGAGGGCATCTCTGGAGAATTAGCTGCTAGTATTTTTTTAATAGACTGGACTAGACTAGAACAATAGAATATTTCAGTTGGAAGGGTCCTACAATGATCGTGTAGTCCAACTGCCTGAACACTTCAGAGTTGACCAAAAGTTAAACATGTTATTAAGGGTGTTGTCCAAATGCCTCTGAAACACTTATGGGCTTGGGACATTGATCACCTCTCTAGGAAGCCTGTTCCAGTGTGTGTACCACTCTCTCCCTAAAGAAATATTCCAGTCTAAACCTCCCCTGATGCAGCTTTGAACTATCCCCACGTGTCCTATCACTGTGTACCAGGGAGAAGAGCTTAGCACCTCCCTCTCCACGTTCCCTCCTGAGAAAGCTGGAGAGAGCAATGAGGTTGCCTTTCAGCCTCATTTCCTCCAAACTAGACAAGCCTAGAGTCCTCAGCTGCTCCTCACAGGACATTCCTTCCAGCCCTCTCACCAGCTTCGTTGACTTCCTCTGGATGCATTCAAGGACCTTCATGTCCTTCTTAAATAGTGGGACCCAGAACTGCACACGGTGCTCAAGGTGAGGACCCACCAGTGCTGAACACAATGGGACTTCATTATTTTGAAGGTGTCAGAGCACTGGAATAAGCTGCTCAGGGAAGTAGTGGAGTCTCCTCTGGAGACATTCAAAACCCACCTGGACAATTTCATATGCAGCCTGCTGTAGGTAGATCTGCTTTGGCAGGGGGGGTTGTATTAGATGATCTCCAGAGGTCCCTTCCAACCCCATGTGATTCTGTGATTTTTGTGTCAATCCCCTCTTTTGACCACCTGGTTGTGCTGTACTTGATGCATCCCGGGTTGCAGTTTGTCTCCTTGGCTGCCAGAGCTCACGGCTGGCTCATGTGTACCTGCTGCCCAGCAGCACCCCCAGATCCCCTTCTGCAGGGCTTCTCTCCAGCCGCTCCTTTCCCAGTTTATGCTTATGCCAACATTACCCTGTCCCAGGTGCAGAATCTGGCATTTGTTCCTGTTAAATTGCATTCCATTGATGGTTATCGAATTTCTCTATAAAGGTATTGCCTGTCATTATATAGAAATGCATTTCTGCTTCCTAATTACTTCAGCAGCAGTTTAGTTCATCTGTCCTTCCTCTGGATTAGAATAATTTTAAATATTTAAAAAAATTGAAAGAATATATTTATATTTTTATAACCTATATTTCTATAACCTTAAGTGTTAGAATATTGTTACAAGTAATCTTCACTTTGTTAAAATGCCACCGAAGAAATGGTCATCTGTCTAAGGTTAATTACCCATCTGCTAGCAGTAACTGATGCATATGAGGGATGGGGGAAAGGAAACAACCTAAACTTACTAAATATAAAGCTTGTTTTTTATATAAAATATAAACTTCATTCAGTTATTTGAGATAAACCACTCCAAACAGTAATGAAGACTTTGGTCTCTTTTACCATTTCAAAGCTACAGCCTGCAAAGACAATGCAGATATCTAACATAAATCAAGTGTGGTCAACCATACTTAAGTTTTGGTTGGCATGAAACTAAACCTAGTAAAACAGAACTGTACTTTGTTATACTGATATTAGATAAGGAATTAGCATACCTGGAGAGACTGACAAGATCTGTATCTTATTCCTTCATATTTTGAGTGCCATGAGTTGTTACAGTGTGATTCACATCTTCTATTATATTTGCAGCATATTATTACTGTAATTAAATAAACATTCTGTAATACAAGAAATTGATGGAACATATTTTTAAACCCCAGCTTATAGATGCTGGAATGTTTCTATGGTTTTAATCCCAAAGTAGTGGCATGCATTCAGCTGCCTTTTGCAATTCTGATTAAAAATTAGGCAATATTTTCTCCTCTTAAAGTCACTTTCAGTAGGAGATTAATTTGTTCAGCTATATTCATCCAAGAATACAGTGGGACCAGCTGCCCAGAGAGGTGGTGGAGTCTCCTTCTCTGGAGACATTCAAAACATGCCTGGACATGTTCCTGTGCAACCTGCTCTAGGTGGACCTGCTTTGGCAGGCTCCCCAGAGGTCTCTTCCAATCATTCTGTGATTCTGTGAATTTCAGAAATACATGTAATTCCTAAATGTAGCAAATTGCTTTGTTTTCAAATGGCAAATTTTGTTAATACCAGCTTTCTTTTTTATTAAGTAGTAGACAAACATAGAGCTATGGATGATGTCTGAGAGCCAGAACTTGTGGTAGAAAGAGGTGCTAGAAGTGAATCTTCAGAAATTAACCAAAGGGAAAAATCATACAAAGTATAGTAAACACAAGAGTCCTAAAAAACAGTGGGATAAGAATAAGGAAATGAGTATGAGAACAGAGAAAAAACCCACTGCAAAAAACATACTGCAAAAGAAGGAGGTATCAGAGAACAATAATCCGACAAAACATGGTCAGAAATTGGAATTTTTATCATGAGAGAATATTGCTTAAGTATACTGCAAAATGAGACTGGACACCAGCAGAGGTATTTAAGTGGAATACGTGACCACATCATTGAAACTGGCTACTTAAGGATAGCAAACATCAAACTGCAAGCACCGTCTTGAGTTTAAGGTACTGTTGGCCATGCAGATTATTAACTATTAACTCATGCAGACTATTAACTATCAGTAACATGCTCTAACATGATCTAGGCAATCCTGCTTCAGCAGGGGAGTTGGGCTAGATGATCTCTATGGTCCCTTCCAACTCTAAAAAAATTCACTATGCCTATTAACTCAGGTGTCACGCTAATGTCACTGCACTACTGTTTACTGATGTGGACACATGATGGTCAGTAGCTAGTATTGCAGACATGGCCTCTGCTTGGCTGTCGGACTTTATGAAAGAAAACTACTTTGCTTTAATGATAGTGTTTCTCTCCTGCACTTGGGTTCTATGCTGTTTCTCTTCTGCATGTGTGTTCTTTAAAAAAGGCCAAGCATCTCCTTTGAAATCACTTAAAAGTGTTATTCTTTACAAAAATGAGAATTTTGGCTGCTCAGCTCTCTAAGAAAAAAAGGACATCTCTGTAATTTGATTTCCCCGCTCAAACTTTTCAGAAAGGATTCTCAGTTACATACAGCTAGATAACTTATCTTAGAGGTTAACAGTTTTCTTTTACAGTTTTAAAGTTTCATGTCATAAAACCTAGCTTTCTTTACACCTTTCCTTTCCTATAATAGTTTTATGGAAAGATACTGTAGAGTTACATGACTCAGTACAAAGCACTCATCAAAAATGGGATATAAATACTGTTTCCTGAGTATACTTATTACATACAGGAATGACATGGAAGTAGACTTGCATGGACAAACATATTATGGATTCCTCCAGTAACTGGTCTTGGGCACTAGTCTAGCCAGCAATTGTTACTGCATCCCCTAGTTTCCCAGTTGCCTCACACACTGACACACGCATGCAAACAGGTTTCTTAATTTAAGAGGTCCAAACTTATGATCTTACTGGTATCTAACTCTGACAGGCTCCAAAGTTTCTCCATGAGATGGTTTGAGTCTTCTGGCCTCTCCAGTAGCCAACTCCCAGGCCCCTATGGTCTTTCCAACTCAGACTTAGAGACACTCCAGTACTTGAGTCCCAAACCTTTTATCATACAGTGAAACTGTCCAATAGTATTTCCTGTAAACTTTAAGAAAAGTCTTGACTTTAAGCAGAAAATTAAGAAAATCTGCATTATAGTAAAATGCAGCAAAAATTGTCCACAGAAATGCAGTGAGTTCCACCAGCAATTTTCTGAGCATATTTGATTATCTTAGAAGGTATACAAAAGACCACAGGTATAATGTGTCTTTATTTTTGCACTGTATTTTCTAGTATTTCTTTGAATTTCAATATTCTTTAGCCTTTTTTTTTTTTTTCCAAGATCTGATTTTTATTTTTTCTCTGTATTTACTCAGTATTCAGATTGTTTCACTCAAAATTGTATCCAGGTCATGTTAGGGTATTTTTTGTTCAATGATGTCTGTATTGGTGTGCAGAATTTTTAAACTACTTAATTCTGATAGACACAAGAAGGTGAAAATTAGATCACTTTTAATAAACTTGTTAATAACAAGGTTTGTTATTAAGTAAGCAAGGATTATATGAGGAAACAAGGATATAGATGTCCACAGATCACTTAATAAAATAGAATCTTATAATCAGGAATTTCCCATAGACATAGGTAGGACCTCCTAACATACACCAGTGTGCATGCATTCTTTTAAATTAATACTAGTGAGGCACATAAACATACAAAAGCAAGCAGAGTATCTCAGACTCCACACAATATATTGTCAAAGTGTGTCAAGTGAGAATTGGAGCCAGGTGCTACCAATCTTTAAATGAGAGCTCCCATCAATCTTTCTCCTTGCAAGAGCTGAAGCCTATTAGTTCTCACATTTAGACTGAAGCATTCTGTCATAACTGCAACTAAAGGATGTTGGTGGTTTTTAAAAGGAACAATGTGAAAGGCACCCACACAGATTACTCTCAAGCAAAAGAAAGAGGCAATTCAATAAAAGACCAATCTGGATAGATCATGAGTTCTTTAATGACTGAAGAAGACTCACCTGAGAAACACAGAGTTACATAAAAGGTGGAAACTAGATCAGAAGCTAGAAAATTAATAGCATATGCATGCAGAGGTCAAATCCAACATATCAAATAGTAGAGTGATACATAAGTTGTCTTTATTTTCTCTGCTTCATTATCTAAAAATGTTATTTCACCAAATTATTCCTGCTAACATAGATCTTACTTTTAAAAGTTGGGTTTTTTTCTTGAGAACTGCATGGGATGCATTAGAAGTATAACATAATTCTCAGCTAGTACATGTCAAAGAAAGTAAAAATTTGAGTCTAATGTCCTGAGGGACATAACTGTTTTTCTTGGATTTTTAATAATTTTATTTTTAGTATGATCTCATGTGTTTCAAAAATAAATATTTTTAACACTATTAAAGAACAAAGGTTCTACATGGAACCTTCTAAATAAATCTAAACGATTGACTGAAAAGCCATGTATTAAGTACTCACTTTAGACAACATGTGTGTGAAATGAAAAAAAATGAGAATTTATGGGAGAAAACACAACTTCTATCAAAATCTCCCATAAACATTCTACATTCCTCTTAGAAAAAAAAAATAAAAATTGTCTTTTAAATAGCATATGCAGAACTGTCAAGGACCAGTGAATGTCTTTGTACATTTTTTAAATATCTAGAACAAAGTACCTTCAAGTAATTTGCTTGAGAGATACTGCAATCTAGTCTATTACCAGGAAATGAAATAATAATAAGGGTATTTTCCAAAGCATTATTTCTGTGAGGCATTTCAAATATATGACTCCAAAGAATGAATTTGTATAGTTAATCCAGAAATGATGAATGAGAGCAGTTCAATAAAGTAAAAAATGAAGGTTTTCTGTGGATTGCTCTTCATTTGCGTATTAAATTTGTAATGGCTTGTAAATTGACATAGGCCTGTAAATACTTTCCTATACCTATAAATCAAGTACACAGGTATGTAGACTATCTATCTAATTATTGAGTACAATAATTTAAAATAAAAAATTGCAACTTGTAATTGTCTGTGCCTTAAGATCATAGTAAAAGGCAGGATTGTTCAAGAACAGTGGGAAAAACTGTCTTCAGCATTGCTTGGAAGTGTAGAACCTCTATTACTAGATGTCTTTGTGATTAGGTTAGAGAAATATTTTTTATAAATTACTTTGGTACACTTGATTATACCTTAGAACTGAAGAGTGGTATAAAGCGACCTCAGAATATTAACTGTGCCCTGTGCTTAGCTGTGTGAAATCAAAAACTTTACCCCATCCCAGAGGTTGGCTTTTTGCTTTATAAACCAAGAAACAAACTGATCATTCTCCAAAGGCTTCATAGCTCCTAATTTCCTCCCACAGGGTGATTTGGCCTATACCTTAGATTTTCCATTTCAAAGGCATTTCCTGTCTCTTTTATATATGGGTAAGAGGAGAAGGCAGCCAATTTCATACATCAGTAACTTCATTGAGTGATCTCTCTGCTAATGAAATGGTGTGCATATGTCAAATACTGCACATCTGTTATAAAGGGTGCTGAGAACAGAATGAGTTTCAGTCTTTCAAAAATACATGAACATAAAGTTGTGGTGGGTATCAAAGGAGGAAACCTGTGACAAAACCACATTAATATCCTTGTCTCCATTTAATTATCTGTGCATATCAGCGAACTAATAATAAGAAAGGGTTTTGCTAAGAAACCAGTATTTTAATTCTCAACAACTAAAACACCTTCCATAACAGATACGATTTTCACAAGGAATTTCACTTATCTTTATAAGAAGTCTGCTGATTGCACAATAATGAAAAATCATGTAGAACTGGAAAAGCAACATAACCTACCATAGACATGCATCAAAGAGTGAAACCGAAGATGCCAAACTAGAGTATATCCCTACATAATTCTAATTCATTTTCCTCTGCCATTTTGACATATACAGGATGAAAACCCCTTCTGTTGTCTGTGCAGGAGACTTACAGAAATGGCTATCAGACTGTAAGCTTTATTATTGTGAAGTTAGAAGCTATAAAAAGAGTTTTAAAGAAAGAAACATTCTCAAGAAACAAATAATTTGAAAAAATCTTACTTTGTAACAAGAAACCACAGTTCTAGAAACCTAAATTTTCTGCATAATGATAAGACACTGTTTTGAGCTATTACCATAGAAATTCTGTAATGCTTATGTGTATATTCTGTCGAGTATTAAGCACCAAAACCCTCTTCATGTCATCTGAATTGGTCTTATATGCTACCACCTACTGTCCCTGAGCACCTGAGAATTAATTTTCTGTCTCCTCATACCTATTGGGTGGCAAACTGTTTCCTGGTTTCTTGCCTAAAGAAGGACAGTAGCTTCTGAAGCTTATCTAAGTCCAGTTAGGGAATGTGGCCATCTGCTCTCCATCTTTCTAATGTGCAGGTACTTACCTTCTGCACCAGATGTTCCCTCAGCACATAGCTTGCATGCTCAAACATGTTTAGGAGACGTTTTCTTCCATTAGGGACATCTAGTATCTATATCTCAGGTGGCATTGATACTAGCATTCTTGCCCCCATTTCCACAGCTGGTTTTACTTTCTGACCATCTAGTGGTAGTCTAAGGTAAATACTTCCATCAGTGACCTGGATGATGACACTTCAACATTAGCAAATTTACAACGGTAGTAAATTAGGGGGTGAGGTCAGACTGAGAAGACAAGTGGCAGAGTTTCAACCCAGAGGATGCTTAGTAAACTCAGTGAATGAACCAAAATAAGGCATGTGTAGCTCTGCATCTGAGATGGAGTCACCTCTTGTGTCAGTACAGGCTGGGAACCCGATGGCAGGGTAGTGGCCCTGTTGAAAAGGACCAAGATGTTTAAGGGATGCCAGGTTGAATATGAGCCAACAGTGCACTCTCACTGTGAAACAGGCAACCATACATGGTGCGACTGCATCTGTACTGCTATGTTCTCCATCACAAGAAATGCCAACATACTGGAGTAGAGGGCCCCTAGGGGTGGGTAGTTGGTTGTAGTGTATGATGCACAGAGACAGGTTGGGGAAAGAGGGCCTGTTTAGCCTGAAGAAGAAAAAAATAATGAAGGATCTAGTTACATTCTTCAGCTACTTCAAAGGCCAGATTCTTCTAAAAAGTGTATAGTGGAAGAAGGCAGTGGTCAGTAGTTGCAACCAGGGAGGTTTGGATTGGACATACATAAAAAATGCTCAGAGTAGTTAAAGACTGGTGTGGTTTAGCTAAAGAGGCTGTTGAAATCTCCAACTTTGCAGTTCTCAAAGGCACCTCTCTCCTTAGACTCATGAGGAATCATGAATCTCCCAAGGTCTATCATTCCTCTCCCAAGGTCAGAAGTTTGATTTTAGATTTTGTTAGAGAAGCAGTACCTCAAATGGGTGCTTAAATTGAGCAGAGCATGTTTGGCCTTAGGGAAGCATAGCAATAATTTGATTTGGAGAAATTGCTTTTGCTGCCTTTACACTTTATTTTTTGTGCACTACATTTTCTGTAATTTAGTGATGATAGTTCCTTACTCTTTGCTAGGAGTACTTCCGTGAGAAACAGCGTGAGCAGACAAAATTAGCATTGTTTTTTGTATTTGCTTCTAACTGAGAGTGATTCATAAATAATCTTATAAGGCTTTGTATTTTTATATGATTTTGCCCAGATTTTTTAAAGTATTTATGTCAGTTTTTTCAAGTACGTAATTCTATTGAAAAAGCTATTTATTGTTACGCACAAAGAGCAAGGCATGTACATTCAATAAAAATTCTTATTTTAGATTAAAGAAAACAATATAATATAAAAAACAGCTGCTGTCCCTCCAGATAGGCAGTCTTACTGGTGTACTAAAGCTCAACTACCATGAAAACAAACATAATTTATATCCAAGTTCTACTTGTCAGACTGCTTTGAATGTACGCTATATTGTTTATTTGCCATATGTTTTACTTTTTATTTAGCTTTCCATGGAAGTTTTTCTGCTTATTGTGCTGTGTCCCATGAATGTCTTGAACAAATTATGTGAAGTTACTATTTTTCCAGTCTCTAGAATCCGTCTCTTCAGGTCATATCAATGTAAAGTTACATGTGTTAATTCCTCCTTTTCAGTCTGTGGTTTGTAAGAAATTGTGACAGCCATTTTCATTGCTAGCTTTCTACTGTGTGGTTGTCTTTGTCTTTTTGCAGAATTTAGCTCTGCGTATTAATATGCAGAAAAAAGCTCAAAATCCAAGTAGGGATGCCCCACTAATAAAGCATTCTTCAAATTTACAAATTTAGAACTACTACAATAGAACAGCATCAGTTGAAAACATTCATTTGGTGTTGTAACGATTTGTTTCTTGTTAACAAACTATCACAGAAAAAACTTGATTGAATCTTAGGAAGAAAAGTTAGTAATTACCAAAGAGAGAGACAATTATCATCATTATGGACGAGTTGTTTTTTCTTGCAGTTATGCCCATCTCTCCTAGTGCATAAAGAAGGAGAAAAAAAGCAAACCAAGAACCAAAACAAAATACAGCAGAGAAAAGGATAGCTAAGTGTAGACTAATTATTAGCCATTGTGTCAGTATTAAGCAGATCAGATAGAAAGCTTTTAATGTACGGATGGTCCTTATGATGATTCCTTCTAACTGAAAACTGTGAATCTAGTCAAAAGGTGAATCAGTGCCCCCAGATAATCCTGAATAAAAATTAAATTATTTTGGTTGATAACAATTAAGTGGAAAATTGGATAGCCTTGACAGGAAGAAATTTGACCAAATTTCCTATTTGTGATCCAGCTTTTTTCTTTTTCCCCCACTAATTTCTGAAAGATCAGGTAATTAATGATGGCAGAGACCTCTTCCTTCAGGCTCACTGCTTGGAAAGGAAGAGGTTTGAGAATGCCCATGTGTGGGAGGAAGAGATGCATCATACCTCCTGTTGTTGTCATTTCTTGATTTAAACTCTGCTAAGTACTATTAGAAGAACAGTCATACTGGGTCAGATGAAAGGTTCATCTGCTTCACTATCTTTTCTTCAGCTGTGGACAATAAATGTTACTTGAATAATCTCAAACAAACATACCTCTGTTTTATAAAGTCGTACATTAATCATACAAGCTAAGGCAAAATATAGCAGCTTTCTTGATAGGATAAAGAATACTCAATAGACAATGAAACACTGCTCACTGACAACATTTTCCTAAGCAATGATTACTGAGATGCTTGGTAAGACAGCAATATGAATCTTAATGTTCATAGAACATGATTTTGAATAGGAATATATTTCTTGGAAGTGGGCATTATTTTCGATTTCATAATTGATTTAATACACTTACTGGAAATAATTCTTAGGGGAGTGTTTTATTCTGCTAGAGATACATCTTATACTATGATGTGTTGTATCATATTATACTTGGAGGACTTGGAAAACTCCTAATATAAAACGGCAACAGATTTTTCAACTTTGTTGGATAGCATAGCTGTCAGGCCCAGAAAAGCAGAGAGACCTGAGATTGTTCTGAAACAAGGAGCACGAATACACTCAGAATCACTTCAGAAAAGATCTTTAAGTAGCCATTCTACTGTAGCCAGGGTTGAATTTAAACACCACTTAGGAGGCACTGCTATTAGCCACAGGGATTATGCTGATGGCCATCAGTGGAACAGCACAGAGAAGTGCATTAGGCCAAGTTCATTACTGAACAGATTACAGCCAGAAGGAATCTCATCATCATTACATACTTCTGCCTCCTACATATTACATACTTTATTGATTTCAAATGCATCTCCTCATCTGCTTCAACAATCTGATTCATTTAGGAAGCAAATGACTCAAAATAGTTCTAACATTTTTTTGCATTTGAAGAGGAAGAACAAAAGGTGGTCAATACATTAAAAAAACCTGTTTTTACAGCTAGTAAGATTGTCACAAGACAATCATAAAGTTAGAAATTAAGCATTATTTGTGTTTAGTGTCTTTTAAAAAGCTATATCTGCCTTGCAGTAATGCATGGGAACATTTCTTAGAGTATTGTAAGAGAGATTGTAAATAAGTAGGAGACAAGTCCTTTGAAAGGACTTTGTTTTTATTAACACCTCTTTTTCTATAAATCTTTTCAGACAATGTGAGATTCTGTTGGACATACTGTGTTGATCAGCTATAGAGTTTTGTGGAAATGCATTCTGGTTTAGAAATGGAGATAGGATTTTTGTAGCAGTAAAAAAAAATCCACTAAGAAATGATTCATTTTATGATAGTGCAACTTTAGTTACAGAACAAGGAGATGAAAATGGTCAGACTCTGAAAGGGTTCACTGGTCTGTCACTTACTAGCAGTACAGAGAAACTGTATTGTATAAAAGCTACTGTGTGTTCATATAAAAGCTATCTGATGTTGTTAAGCCAGTATTTGTATATGTGTATCTCACATCAACAAAGTTGTTGTGATACAGAATTTTTTAAAAAATAATTTTAGCAAAAAAAAAAACATTAAAGAAAAATTAATCAGGGTAGTATCTTCTTTATTTCATGAATGTTCCCATGAGAAGAAAACATATTTCTAGACAATAGATTGAGTTCACTGTTTTCCCCTTCCTCTGCATGATTAAATTGGAAGGAGAGAGTTTTTGACACAGAAATATAAGAAATAATAAATTGAAATACAGATAATGGATGGGACCCCCATTCCTTCCGCTGTGTTCCAATTCTGTTTTGCTAATAACTATAATTAAACTATGTGCCAACTATGAGAGAATGAGATACTTAGTGCAAGTGTCCAGGAAAGCTATGGGTTTATTACAAGTCCACAATTAAAAGAGATAGGAAGATTTCAGAAATTTCTTTAGAAGGTAGTCAAGTGATCAAGCTTGGCTTAATGAAGTAGGAAGCTGCCACTTTATAGAGTCATCCCACACAAGAAAAAAAAAAATTGTTTTTTCTGTGTGAACAGATAAACTCAGTGAACATGCCAGACTTGTAGAACTGAATATGAATTTACAGGAGTTTATAAGGCAAGCGATACAAGGCTGAATTAGATAATGTTACACTTAATATTCAGTCTGTAGTAAAAATAGATCAACGTACTTAATATGTGTATTGGACATCATGAAACAAGGATGATTCCTGAAGAACAGCTCTCAGTGGACAGGCATATTCCATACTATGGAATGTAAATACTAAAGAGGTGCTTATCCTTTCAAAACAAAAATCAACATATACAAAGAACTCCTGCAAAACTAGAATATCTGGTTAATTCTTTTGTTCATTAATTCATTGAGGCCTTATAAGATTTTCAGTTTTCTTCAGCACAGTTAGAGCTAGTTAGGTCTTTGTGTTGTATGTACCTCACTTAGTAGAAGCCCAGTGTTCACTGATAGACCAACACAGATAAGGAGTTGCACTTGCAAGCATGAGCAAATGTGGTAGCTGGAACACTTTGTCACTAGTTAAAGGACAACTTTCACACAAGATAAGAAGTGACCTCACTTCTGGCAGAAGTCCTGCCTGCCACAGTCACACGGCAGGCTTACCCTGGAAACCTGTCAGGTCCCTGGGGACCAGGTGGTCCTCCCTTCCTTTGCCCTTGGTCCTCCCTCAGTCACAGGCACGAGATGGCTGGTCTTCCCATGACTGCCTGGCTCCTGAAGCCATGCCTGCTTGCCAGGGTGGTCCTCTGTCTGTGACCACCTGGACATTGTGTGACCATCTGCTATGTGTTAATGCAAAGGTCATCAGCATGTCTGAGGATAAGAAAAACCTGGTGATTTCCGTGGCAAGTGGCAGCGTTACATAGCCAGACGTGAAAAAATAATGTGCTCTAGTGCTCTAAGTGCAGGCTGCTGTGGAGGTCTGGGAAGTGGTTACGGTGGCACAAGACCCTGGCTGTTAAAGTGATGGTGGCTCTGTTTGAGAGGTGCAACGGATATGTGGAAAAGATTCACAAATCTAACGGCTGTGAATGTGGAACAAAAAAAAAATGTGGAAAATAAGCCGCCATCAGTACTTTTTGTCCATGACCAAAAATCTAGAAACAGGAAAGGGCTGTATTTTTGATGATATGGAGTGTATGCAGAATGTCCTGGGCCTGCTGGCCTTAATGTACTTACAGGTAAATGAAGGGGAACAGTTTCAGCCACCAGCCCATCATAGGCAATTATTGGACAGCATGGATTATGGCTTTGTCAATATGAGTCCCACAATGGGCTAAGGACATGCTGGTCCTAGGGTTCCTTGCTGTACTTCTGGGGTGAACGTGCTGTGTGATGAGGAGAACAGGACTTTTGAGGCACATGGGTGATGTGAAGGTGCGTGAGCAGCCATGACACCTGCTGTGTCTTCTCTTGTATGACAAATGTCTTGTAAGTACATTTAGTCTGTCTTTAAAGACATTCACACCAGAGGGCTTTGGCTGCTTCTTCAGAGGAAGTCATGGTAAGGAAAGCAGGCAGCAGCAGAAGAAAATATTGTTCTCCCTGTAGTTCTACGAATTCTTATTCCTTTTTTATTTTTTATATTCTTTCCTCTACATTTAAAAACAGAGGCTTGACCTGTTTGCTTTCTTCTGCTGCTTTTTTTTTTTCCTTTTGTCAGAGGGTGGGGAAGGGCAGGGACAAACAGCCACAACCCCTATACAAACTGCTGTTCTCTGAGGAAAGCTGGAGGTTTTTCATAGATAAGGGCTGTGGGAAAAGAAAAGATTGCAGTCTCCTCATATGCCCTTTCAATCTCGTTGCCTAACATGCTCCTTTTGGCATTTTTCTCACCTGTAAAGCCCTTTTCTCAGAAGGGGCTTATTTTTTCCTTTGACTGCTTCCTCCAACTCATATCTTCTTTCCTGCCTTTTCCCCAATCCTATGTGCTTCCTGTTGAGACACTATTTTGCTCTTTTTGAGGGCAGTGAAATTCTGTTCTGCCTAAATGTCCAAAGTCTGATGGAGCTCCTGTGCAGAATAACTTCACTGAGGTTGGTGAGGTTATATTTATACAAAAGTCATCATATTTGAAATAAAGTTAGTCCCTTGGCCTCTTAATTTACCTACCTTTCCATAAATGATCTTTTGATGTTAAGGACTGCTGTTTGGAATTAGCAGTTTATTTTAATGGATTCAAAGCGTACAAACTTTTCTAAATAAATAGGTCTCTGGAAATGAAACTATTATGCTTCTAAATGAGCCACAGAGGAATCTTTCTCTGCTGTCTATAGGGGCAGCTTAAGATCCTGACCTAAACCAGATTTCTAAAATGGATACACAAGTTACATGACACGGGATGAGTCAAGTTGATAATCCCTTTCAGAGACCAGCCAAGCTCTGCTCCAGAAGTAGCTATGTTTGGTTTTTTTTTTACCCTCTTGAAAGTCTGCCTAAGTTTTTCATGCTCTAGTGGTTAGTATCCTTCTAGTTTACTGCCTGGTTTTATTTGTATTCTGCTTCTACCCGTTCTTTTTGCTCCAGAATGGTCCCTTAGCCTAAACAGTTATTGGACTTTTCCAGTGCTTACTCTCTTTTGAATTTATAGACATACCTTACCTTTACATGGACATTTAAGAGCCTGTTCCATTTTCTGACTCAACCTTTACTTTTCCACATTAAATCAGCCAAGTTCCATTGGTCACTTTTTAAGAACTAAGCTTTAAAACCTTTACTTCATCTGGGTGACCTTTCTTTTCTGCTGTCCTAATTTGAATGAATCTTCCTTGAATGTGGGTGACCTGTGTTCTGTGCATATGAGATCTTAATACTACCTTAAATATTCTCCTTAATCCAATGCTCCTAGGATCACAGTTGTCTTTTCTTGGCCATATTCCACCAGAAGCTGAGTGTGCTTGTACAGACTTGCCTCACTGGCTTGAGTACTGCTAGTGGTGTAGCCACAGGCATGCAGTGCTCATTAAAAGCTGAAAAAACTAAGTCAAAATCCAGGGAAAATTTAAGAACTATCTCACACTGCACTGCCTGCTGCTGCAGTTACCAAGGTTGCATTACGTCAGCTAGCTATAAACTGGATAGCACAGGTATAAATGTTATTCTTGTTACAGATCTCAATGATACTTCTCTCATCCCTCTTCTTGTCTTTCACTAAATCATTACTGATGTAGATTTTTTGTTCTCCTTTTCCCATCAATGAAATTCCAGGGGTATAAAGCCCATTTGATTAGGGGAAAAATCTGCATGCAGACTTTAACATTATATGTTCCTCTTACAGAAATTAAAATAGTGATACTGTGGGCAGTGCTGCTTGATTCACCATCATTTTGAAAATCTTGTTTACCCCCACCCCCCCATTTTGATCTCCCTGTGTTTAGCAGAAGCAGGCAGATGCAGAAATAAAACAACCAGCCACAGCCTGCTACATCCTTTCTGGATGGTGAAATACCTTATTTTTTTTTTTCTCATTTCTGAGGGAATAGCATCTTTTCAAGCACACATTCCCTATTTATCAGGAGCAGTTTCATCCCTTTCAACACAGAGAGTCACTGGTGGAATTTGCTCAGAGCTGGCTGAATGCTGTGAGCATGTGATCAATTTTAGGGCATAGTTTTATGATACAATCAACTGAGTCTTTACTGCCAGCTATGCGTTCCGTTCCCCTATCGCCAGCATTTGTTTGACCTCAGAATAAGCCTGTTCAGAAATTTACAATAGGAGGGGAAAAAAAGGGAATTGTCTTCCACCAGTTTAGCTCCCTAAACTATCTTAACATGGAGTCAAATGGATAATAGAGTACGCAGGATGGACGAAAGGGAGCAAGGCAGGTGTAGGTGCAGAGTGAGACTGTTCCTCTCAGCAGCAGCTGGCATCAGTGTAGCCCAAATCACGTTGAGGAAACACACCTGAAGTTTTATAATCTCTGCATGGATAGATCACAAGGTATGTGCTCCTTACTTGAAAACGTTTGCCTGTCTTGCCAAGAAACTGTTCATATGATTACTGATTGTTTGAAATAGTCTGCAGAATGTCCATCTGGTCACAAGATGTGAACAGTTCTGACCTTGATTAGAGTGACTTGACTCTAATAACAACATCCACACAACTGAAATCCAGAAGTCTCACTTCATTATGAAAAAGAACATTCTTGGTCAATCTTCTTGCTTAAAAGAATTTTCACTACACATGCATACGTTTTATTTTCTATTCACTTCACTGGCATGAATACAGAGAAGATAAAAAATGTTATTCAATGAAAGCATTAATAAGAATATGTAATATGTTTTCAGTTAAGTAGAGGTGGATGACTAGTGAATAACTGAGTATGTCGATAAAATTCAAAGCTCTGTTGCATAACCTGAAACTCTTTTCAAATAACAGGAAAAAGCTAGCAAAGTTACAAAAAAGGAATATTTTTTTTTTGTTAAGTCAGCTTTTTGATGTAAACCAAATACCTTTCATTCAGTTGTATAAAGGAATTGTTTTTTCTGCTATGCTAGAATATAAAACGTGGGTTATCGGTGCACAAAGAATATTCTGGATGCAGTTTCTGTTGAAGGAGTATTAGTTTTTCCTTAAAAAAAAAATTTAAAAAGATCCTAGGCAATAAGCACTTAGAAGGAGACACAACAACCTGTAGAGTATGTGGCTGATGCTTAAAAATATTATTTTTCTGCTGATGCATTTCTATGCTCCAGAGCGTACCTCTTACCTTTAAAGCTGTTGCACTCCAAACATTGCTTGCACTGAAGAGGATCACTGTTTTGCCTCCAGCAAGGAACATAAATGTTGCAAGACTGACTCCTCCTCTAATGGGGAGAGCATGCACAAGTACACAGAGTTGTATTTCTTCTAGAGCTGCCAGGCTGAATATTTTGCAGTCAGAGCTGTAAACCTTACAGGCTTTTTCTGTGTTTATCGTTCTACTTTGGGGTCTTCTACCCTTCTTTTCTTTTTTTTTCCTTTTTTTTTTTTTTAATTTTTTTTCTGGAGTCTTTTTTGAATGTATGTGAAACTCTTTCAAATGCTGGATTTTGACGTCCTTGTTCAGGAAGCATTCATGAATTGACATGGGTCAACATACTTTTTTGTTAGCAGGCAAAAGTAAGTACTGCAGTTAAACCTGTTCTTACTGTATGTTTACCTGACTATAAAGGATTCTGTGTCGCTAGATGGAGGACAGAGTAGACTGTAGTTCTTCTGGCAGAAATTTAAAACTTACAGAAAAGGTAAAATCAGTTGGACTAAGTATCGTATGCTAAATATTGTATGGGTCACATTATGGAAAAAAAAAAAGTAAAGAAGGCATTTTTGCTTGTCAGTCAGTGGTCTTTTTTTTGAAATACTGAAATAAAGTAGACACAGAGATGCTCTCCTTTTATACATTTTTAAAATTACATTCAGGATTGCATTTATTTTTTTAAAGCATTTTTAATGCAGTCAATAGTACTGATCTTACAATATTACCCCTTTATATGGTTTATATTTACTAAATATTTATGCCATTCATTAATGAAAATATGCTAGTTGAAGAAATAAACCTCCTGTAGCTCCCATAACTGCTGATGTATCTTCCACTATCTAATGATCCCCAGCTATTATTTTATTCTTCCTGTGTTACCTTCTTTTATGTTTGCATATACATACACTAATTACCAGATCCTGTTGTGTGTTATTATCTTCATTATTCCTCATAATTCTTGGTATTGGCATAGACTGGCAGTTGATGGCTGCAAGGGAAAAAAAAAAAATAACAAAAAAGAGCTTGTAACCGAGCTGGCAAGAAATAAATAAAACAGTGTATTTGATCCTGAGAGCATCTTTTCAGCCACTTTTCCCCGCATTCTGATGAAACACTGTATCATCATCCTCCGTGATGTTTTCATTATTCCAACAGTCACCTGGGAATTCATTAATAGCCTGAGAAGGGAAAGGGGAAGGGAATACATGGTTTCTTGTGCGCTGAGTTCCCTCTAGAGAGCGCAGCAGCCTGCGAGAGAGCGTGCGGTGCCACCGGCACCAGCTGCCTGCTGCAGAAACGCCGTGCTGCAGCTATCAGTCCTGTCTGCTGGCGAGAGCTGGCTTTCGATTATTGAGCTGAAGTGGGCACTCCCTTCCCCAGGGCAGGCAGAGGGATTGCCCAGGCCGTGAACAAGTTGAAGCAACGAGCAATGCCAGAAGGTCTATGTAATGAATGCAGCCCTTTCCCGCGCGCGCGCTCTTCGTGGCACCACGGAGGTGGCACGACTGGGTATGGGTCTTCTCTGGTGAAGCGCAGCCAGCTTAAAAGCCTGGCACAAGGATTAGGATCTGCCCTCATTTGTCATGGAGCTTGCAGATCTCAAAGGAGAACAAAATCTGGAAAAATGCAGTTAAGTGTAAAAGGCAGCGAGGAGCAAAACCTGATAGGTAATCCTAGCGCGTTTCTGTGTTGCTGAAATTGAACTGGAAATCTGCCAGAGCAAATTTTCTTGTGCAAGATGTGATGGTTTCACAGGGCTACGTTTTCCAGTGGACTGAGCTCAGAAGAATATTTCAGGTCTCTGAATATTCATCTTTCTTTTTGAGAAGGGTTTTAAATGGTTTTAAGCTATTTCCATTGGATTACCATCTTTTGTTGTTGCCCAGCTGAAAATCTTTTTCAAGTCTGTTGAATTTCCGTGGGTCCTGCTCAATTAACAACTGTAGCAAAGGAAGCTGTGCTATCAGAATCAGGGTACTTGGGAACAAAGGTGTCTTTTGAAAGGTCTGGCCTTCATTTAGAGATTGTGGGAGCTTGACTTTTACACATTCCTTACCGCAGTGAAGCAAATGGAGTTCAGCCACTTCCTTCAGCTGCATTAGGATTGCAGTCCAAACTATGAGTCTCCCAGGCTTGTATTCTTCTCCGGCATTAGACACGGGTTAATTACAGGCTCATAAAACAACAGAAATACTTTGTTCTTACTACCTCTTGGTTTTGCCTTGTTTAGAGCTAATATTCCAGACACTCAAATTTGGAAACTTTAATATGTTTTCCATATATTCAGGGACCTGCATATACATATATATACACATCAATACAATTTTTATCCTTCAGGTAGGATTTTGTTTGGGTTTTGTCCCAAAGTCTTGCTATGCAGTAACCCTTCTTTCAAAGATCTACTGCAGCATGAAAACCCTGAAGCTTTGGCTTCAGCACCACTTTCAGTTCCCATTCCTTCAGTACAGCTGCCTTTCTGAGAGGACCTCACAAAGTAGGATGAAAGAGAAAATCAATCCCTGGTATAGATTCTTTGGAACTAAGTAATCAGACTAATCTGACACTCTAATAACTTAATTCACACAGACTTTCTAATTTAACTTTTCTTGACTGGTCTCCTACACTTTTGGGCAGATGCCTTCGTTCCCTGGTTTGGTGTCCATGCTGGTTTACCTGTGATTGCTGAAGCATTTCTCCTCAGCCTGGCTCTGAGTAAGAAATCTCCTGTACATGAATCTGTACTTAATTCTGCTAAAATTCATTCATTTGAGACTGTTCTTAACCCTTTGGAAGAACCAGCTCATGTTATTTTAATATCTTTTATTGATTGGTCAGCTGTCTTCTGCAGTCTTTCCCCCACTCTAAGTTACCACTGTGGAGCAATTACATTAAACATTATGAGATCAAGGAGAAAGAAGGAAGGTTCCTCACATTTATGTCCTTTCTCCTACCTCTCTTTTTAATTGCCTGACCTTACTGAAGAGGTCATTACCTCACTCTGAGAGCATAGTATCTCACAGATCTGGTAGATACCGTTTGGTAATGGTTCTATTTAACATGAACTTTGATCCTTGTAAGAACTTACTTGATAAGAAACTTTCATATCTAGTAGACTTTTTTTCCAGTCACTCTTTAGCGCTAGGACTTCATCATAACTTCCAGTAGAGTCACAGATAATTCTGTTGCTAAGAATATCTTTGCAGACAATCTAATTGGACTTTAATATAACTGATTTTTCAGTTCATTGCCAATACTGAAAACTATTTTTGAAAAAATTGAAATGATCAGTTTTTCTTCATTGTGTCTTGGCAAATTGAAAAGACAAAATGTGAAGCAGAACAAAATATTCAGCCAATGCTATCTAATCTGGAAGAAAATAATTTCATTTTAAGGTCTTTATTTTTTTAGAAATAAAGGGAATTATGAAACTCTCACATTAAAAATGTAAAAGTTTTCTTCATAAAAAATCTGTGAAGGCTGATTTCAGTGTTTCAGAATACTGTTTAGGTTTTTTGTCTCTTCTGAAACACTTTATTTAAGTTGGTAGAGCTTGTTTAAATGTTTCAGCTCACTTTGGCTTGTGGGTATGGATAAATAAAATCAGTATAAATAAAATCTCTGCTTTTCCTTTTCTAAGATTTACTATCAATGTTAGTACAGTCTGGACTAGTGCAAACTTTATTCTGAGAATCTTGTGACTCTTTTTCAAATTGTTGGTTCTGTTATTCATAAGAAGGAATACCTTCTATATCGCACAAGCACAAGGACTGTGAGACTTGCAACTGTTGCATCCACCATCAAAATCTTTCTCCCACTTTTTCAAGTATGAATATTGATGCAGTGATCGCATCTTACCTTTCATCACATCCTATTTATTTTTGGTTTCAGAATTACAAAATCTTACAGTCCTTTGGACTTCAGTCAAATTGCATGGCAGTTTTCTACAGCTGATCAACATAATTTTTATTAAGGAATAATTCAATTCGTAGTATATAGCAAGTAACTTCATGTTCTCAGATGAAGCCTATGCTTGGTAGAATTCTGCACTGATAGTGATGTTTTCTATACATAATGTATTCTTTTGGAATTTTGTTTTGCAGCAAAAAGTTTTCATATTTTGAGTTACAAAATATGTGTACATATTAGACAGTGACCTTGCAAAGGTTTGGTTTGATATTTATTTCAAAATAAACTATGTAGGATATTTCAATTGATGATTCAGAAGAATTTAGATCAGAATTCTTAACATAAGAAATCAGGAAGCAGTGAACCATGAGGAAATTTTTATCAGTTTCTGAGGTTATGACTAAGGAGTCTAGTTGTAATGACAGTGATTCATCTGAAAGATGTATCTGGAGGTTAAATTTGGGAAAGCGTATGATAAGCTTAATTTTACTTAGACATAAATATCCCCTTTTCCATCAAATTAAAACATTCAACTCAAACTTTATTTATTGTAAGAACATTTATTAGAATATACACTAAAGTGATTTAAAAAAGGAGAGAAGAGAGACAAGTTGAGAGACAATACAATCAATTGTGTCACAAATTATGGTATTCACAAACACAATCACATGCCATGGAACAGTTCAGGTTGAGATCTCTTCAACTTTGGTTCAACTCAGGTTCAAACTTTGAAAATCCTCTGCAGGACTGCGGATTCATTTTTGTAAACTGCTTTATATACATATTTTTCCATATTTCACTGAAAATTGTGAAATTGACAGGTATTTTTACCTTTAAAGGTATCTTTTAAAAATGTATTTTAAAAGATTGTTGCGAAGATACAAACAAGTGTAAATTGCAAAGCATTTATGCGTTTCCATAATTCAGGCTTCTTGTCTTATACCATGGGCGTTGGGAGGGATGGAGTATTCCAGAAGTGTTTGCAGCACATGAGCCACGGTTTCAGAGTAGTACTTAGAAGCTTCTTGAAGAAGAACGCTCCCGTGTCCACCTATTGTAACGGTAGAGAATGCAGGTGTCACCAGATGAACTCTGCAACTCCCTCTGTGGGGCAGCCTGAACCTGGGCCACCCTTTAATGCAGGAACCACTATTGCCTCACCTGCAGCATTTACCTGCCAAGTGCAGCCTTGGCTCTGCCTGGTGGCCTTTTCCTACTACATGTACCCCCATACCTCACAGCAGTGAATGACCAACCAAGCAGAGGAGTCTGGTTAGACTCCTTTTAGGGGGGGCTGACATAGTGCGCCAAAAAGGAGCTGGGGCTTCTTTACATTTCTAAAAGACCACTAGATTTATTTGTCTTTTTTTTTCTTTTGAGGAGTCAAGGGCAGTCTGCTTGATTTTTGTTGTTTTCTCTTCCTGTCCCACTCTTGGCTGCTGAATTAAAAATTTGAAAAAATTAATGTTTAAAATAAATGTTAAAAATACAGTTTTCTGTTGCTCAGGATTGCACTTAGGTAAGACTTACTGCCTTTGTATATGAGCTAGATTATCATTATGATACCTCTAGCTTTACAGTTAGTGATCTCTGAAAAGATCTCATTCAGAACATTTGTTATATCTGATATAATTTGTTTTCCTTCTCTTGAGTAATTTTCTGATGTCCTGGTTTCAGCTCCCTGACAAACTGAGGTAACCAGAGTGGTTTTAGCATGATTTTTTTAATAAGCACATTTGTTGTTTCCTCAGGGTGAAGTCATTCCATATTAATACTATTTTAAAATTGTCACATTTCCACTTCCAGTGAACATGTGGGACATAAAATTCCCTGTGAGCAAGTATGTACAAGTTCATAAAACTGTCAATAAATTTGGCACTGATAATTTCTGAAAAAACTTTCAGACCTCTAACTGGAGCAAGAACAATCAGAAGCAACCATGATATAAAAATGGCAATTTTATCATTCAGAAAAGAGCAATCTGTTTGATTAATAGCATGTTCTGGATGCTTCCATGTGGTGTGACCCTCTTTCTTGGAGGAAACAAAAGATGGCATTTTGAAAAGCAAAGATGACCTGTAGCCAAATCTGTCTGCTTGCAGCCTCCTCCAAAAATTGGATTGCTGCTGTTGCTACTTCTTCACTCCTAAACATCAGTTTGGAAATCACAACAGTTCAATCCAAAGAGAGTAGGCTTTTCCTTTAAAAGGTTAATTTCATTTAATTGGCATGCAATGTTATGATAGGCCAAAGTCAAATGCTATGGTGATATGAAAGGTAGGTAGATCATGATTGTGTGAATACAGAATAAAAATAGCAAAATACCTAAAAGTACAAAAAATAAAAGGTACTTACTTTAAATTAAGGATAAAGATTAGTTTTAAAAACATTAAATAGAGAAAATACCTATTAAAATGGAAGTTAACTAAACTTTCAGGTTTAACTTAACTACTAAACTGTTCAATGACAAGGCCAGGGCATCTGAAGGCAGGATGTTTGTGTGGTCCCTTTGATTTAAGTAATAACATAAATTATCTTTCTCTATATAAAGTAATTGATCATACCAGTGTAAGGAGAATAAAAATAAAATTTCCTGACTATTTGGCTGTGCTTCCAGCAAAAGCCAGGAAATGTGTCTTGTATCATCACTATACCTTAATCATCATATATATGCCTAGCCTAAGTAATGCCAAATTAACCCAAACTGTCTGTAATAATTACTAATATATGTTAAAATATAGCTCATTGCTAATTATTATTATTTACCAATTCCTAGCTTATTTTATGCCAAATATATCACTTCACTCCTTTTTTGAGTGGTGGTAACATAGATCTCTGCTGTGATTCGGAAAGATGAGGAGAAGGTGGACAAAAAGCTGCAACTGAAGGAAATGTTATTAGAATCAGTTAAAGGAAAACTTTGATACATGATGATGCAGGCCCTATTCCCCCATCTCCTCCTAGAAGACCTACCTCTCAAAATTCTGATGACTCTTGCCCCCAGGGTCCCCGTTTCTAGCCATATGCCCCACTTGTCTCAAAAGTGTGGTGTAGTAGATCCACAGGGCCAGGAAGTCCTCCCTTTTTCCATAGGAGTCACTATTTTGTCATAGTCATGGCCAAACCTCGTGTGATCTTAGAACACCCTGTAATTGCTGACAGCTGAAAGCCTGCCTTTTTCTTTACCCCAGAAGTACGTCAAGGGCCTCACATAGACATATATGTGTGTGTGTTTGTAAAGATACATGTGAGAGTATACAAAGTATAACAATGTATGTTTATACAGTTGCACTTCTTTATAAACACATAAGGATTATATTTATAAAGAGTGTGTATAGAAATGATTAATAAGAGATAATGAAATCAAGAAAAAAATAAATGTAAATAGAAATAAGAAAAAGGAAAGTGCAGATGAAGGGTGTTTGAGTGCGTCAGAAAAAAATGGGGCACCATGAAAAAAACTGAGTATTTGCTGGGCAAAGCCTATTAGCTAACAAAGAGGACACCAGCCACCCACAGCAGGTCCAAAGAACAGACCTGTGAATCTGACCAAAAAGGCCTCTTCACCTACCTTCAAACCAACCCCGTTTCCATACAGTATTACTAGGGCAGTCCTTCAACTTTGTCCTATGCTAGAAAGTACAGGGAATACTGCTTAATAAAGTAGAAAGCCAGAACAAAAATCAGCTTCATGGGCATGTGTATAGTTACACTTCACCCCAATGGGTTTTCCTAAAAAGGACCATGTGCTTTGGAAAGAAGATGGTTGGGATGGAATTTTAGAAATAAAAGTTTGTTGGTAGAGGGTGGGAGGCAACTTTTGCCTACACCTTGGTCTGCTAACAGCTGCTGGTAATACCACGACAGGGATTGTGCTGCATGTGTTCCCTTATCCTTATGTTGACGTGGGTTTTATAGCACTTTTTGAAAGCATAATCCTGGCTGACTACATAGAAGACAGAATTATTCTGTTAACTGTTTTTTTCCTGTTTAGGATTAAAAAAAAATTAAAAATTAAAAAAGGACAACACAAAAAAAAAAGAACAACAGCTTTAACAGCTTTGAAAGAAAAGAAAGAGAAATGAATTGTCTGATGTTTGTTTTCCTAAGTGCATGTAGTAGCAGCATGTTACTAGACTGGATCATCTGTTAAAAGATACTTAATATGCTCTTGGGGAAGCAGGAAGTTTTGTGAGCATAAATCCCCTTTCTGAAAAAGCCAGGAGTACTGTTGATCTGAACTGAAACCAGGTGACCACGTGGCTTGTAAACCAACACACTTAACACATAGGTAAAGGCAGTGAGAAAATGCTTTAGAAGTAATAGGTGTTTGTGGCATGTTCTAAACACAGTACCAGTGTCATGATCATTTTAATGGTGATGAACATATTATCCAAATGTGCCTGGACTGTGTGTCTAAAAGGCATTTTTTTTGCAGCCTGAGGAATTACAGACCAAGCAGGGAATGGATGGTTTTAAAGCAGCCTTTAGACAAGCTGTTAAAGTAGAGTAATTTTCACTATTTTGTTGCTAATAATATAGTACAGGCCTCTGTCACAGGTTGCTCTAACAGGATGCTAGAAGCCAAGAAGTGGGGATGTTTTACAGCACGCAGCTAAGATTTGCCACATCAATGTGTTACTGGAGTTTATAATAAAGAGCTACAACCACAGCTGCCACAGTACTGTCAGAGTCAGATCTGTGGATGTGAAACCTCCAGGCTCTGCAAGGATTTGGAAATCTGTGTCTGGGGATTGGTATAAAATGCCTCCATTCAGAAAGGAAGACCATGGGAGGATGTCTAAAACAAAAGAAAGATTTGACAATGGCAGTGAGCAGATGTTCACAGATAGCAGTTGAAACTTTGAGGAAAGATCAGATAATGGACTACAGTCATTGAGCTATCAAGGGGATGTTTTGTTCCGGTGAACTTTAAAAAGTGAACACTGTTGAGGACAGAATCTGCAAATTTGAAGAGTTTCTAGTAGTAGTAAAAAGGCAAGAAAGGAAGAAACAGCTGTTTGTAAAGTGGTGTTGCTGGCCCTAGAAATTTAACAGCTGGATAAAAGTCTCTCACATCCATGATGTTTAGTAGATGAAGCCAGAGTGGGAGAAAAATAAGGATGGTAAACTGTGGTTTTTACATCATGCTCCCCAACAATGCTTGCACTCCCACAAAACACCAGTTTGAACTTTACTAAATAGCTATTCAAAGCCCCTGGGAGCTGTCAGGCCAGTGGGAGGTGAGGTTAGCAGAAACACAATACCCAGACAGCTGGAGTAACATTAGTAGTGCTCCTGGGTAAGACATGGCATTATTCTTTGCGGCAAGTCCATTATCCATCCATATGCATATTACTGCAATGTATAAACACTTGTTAATTCCAGCAACAGAGCTTTAACTGTTGACCAGCCATAGGCCTAGTCTTCAATCCTGCTATTAGGAAAAAAAAAGCTTAAAACAGATGAAAAATATTGTGCTTTTTTGTACAGCTGGGAAGCTAGTGATTTTCTTCTCCTCGTTTTGCCTTGACACCTCTGGGAGGTTTATCTTGAACTACCTCTACACAAAACCTTGTTGAGCACCAGCTGGTTGGAGATTTATCGGTCCCCTTATGAGCTGTGTTCTGGCAAATGGTGATAACACCGAGATTATTACAGTGACTCCGTACAATGTGCATTATGTGCCAGTGAACCAACCTCATATCGATACAGACAACACTGAAATAAATGCGAATGAAAACAAGCACAACTTATTTCACAGTAGAAAGGAGGTTGTGAAGTTGCATCTGCTGCCCTGGGAGGTTCTGATTTTTTTTTAAGAAAGCACACCATCATGTAGTAAATAAGTAATAAAGATCATAGCAAAATAATTAAAAGGACACCTATGCAAATTTTCAAAGAGCCCAGGTGGAGTAGAAGGTGTATTCTACAGCCTCCTTTCAGAAGTTATATAATTTTTCTGAAGGACTTCTGAAATTAATGAACCACACATTAGAAGCGTGGCTGAAAACATGGCCAAAGATGTGATCAGATGTCTCCCAGGCTGTTGCGGCCAAGCTGTGAACATTGGCAAAGCAGAAGGTCTGAGGGGTTGATGAGTGACATGTCACAGTCCTGAAGGGATGGCCTTCCTCAAACCCTTAAAAAGAAAAGGATGGATAGTGCCAGGCTGCGTTCTGGCCACTTCACAAGAAGTGAAAGAATAACAAACCCTACTGAATAGTGGAAAAGAAACAAGATTAAGATGGCCCATTCTACCACTAGAAAAGGAGATATATTTTAACAGGGTTGATTCTGATTTTTGTTCATGGCTTCTCAGAATAATGTACCAAACCTGAACTGTATTCATTTGAAGTCGTCCCAGTGCAGACAAGCATATCACTGAGATACTTTCAGCTATAACACAATTTGCCCCTTGAGCTTGAATGGTAAAGACTACATAGGTCTGAACAACTGGTCTGGATCTTTGTTGTAAAACTGTTGAAGAAAAGTGTGAGCCTGATGAATAGTAGTTGGCACCTACTTTGACCCATCTGGATGCTGCATTTGGAGACATCCTCATTCTGAGTTTGTAAGGTACAGCCTGCTACGTAAGGTGTAGGTCACTTGGATGTTGCCTTTGGGAGATCATCTTTTGTCTCCGAAGGAGACGTCCTTACTGCTGCATCAGGTTCAGGGGAGCCATTCACATCAGAGAGGCCTTTTGGAAAGTGTACTCCCCTGGCATTGTCAGGTTGCACAATTTGGGTTTGTTTCAGAAATCGCAACCCAACTATCTTTTATCCAATGGATGTGGTCTTTTGGGGAAAACCTATTGGGAACTTTTCCTAGTACTCCTTTACGTGTTCCTCCAAAATTGAGGTTTCGTTCTGGCTTTCTATTTTAGTAGGCAACATTGCCTATATGGTCACCTGATTGAGTTTTCAGCAGTCTTGTTAACTTGTGGTCGCATACCTGTGTTTTCTTCTTATTTAATTTTCTATTCATATTTCAACTTTGTTAATTTCAGTACCTCTTATTAAGTGATTTTTCTCATGTAAACTTTTGCAAATACAAAGTTGTTTGCATCTGTAAAAAGAAGTCTATATATGCATTTATGCATATTTATACATCTCCCTCAGTATATATTTATAGAGATATTTACATGGCTCTATGTCCTATAAGGGCCCTTAAGAAGCTTCCAAGTGACTAGGAAAGAGGTTTTCAGCTCTTGTTTGGAACTGTCCTGACTCTTCCCAGAACCTAAAAGAGGACAGGGGGAAAGGGAGACTGAATATTTTCTTTAGACACAAGAATGCTCAGCATTCTGTTTGCAATTAGTACCTCTGCGCTTGCAGTGTGTGAAGATTTTTAGCTGGTGGATCTATTTAGTCAGAAGAAAAAGTTTTATAACAATAATAATTTAAATTTAACAGATGGGGGGCAGGCAGAAGAGTGAAAAATATCTTTTATGATCATTTTGCAAATTTCTCTTAATCACCCATTCTTAGGCAATTAGAACTGAGAAACCTGTGCCCTCTGTGTGTTAATCACTTGATTATATTTATGATAAACTGCTGAAAGACACTCAAGTGAATATATGAGAGAACATGGAGATCAGTAACAGCAACACAGGTTCCTCCCAAAAAGAAACAGACTTCTTAAAGCACTCCAGTTCCTTTCTAAGGAAGGGCCAGCAAGTCTCAGAGACAGAAGAGCAGCCGTGATGTTAAAAACCTGCGTAGTAGACAGGCTCTCAGTCCAGTCTAATGAAATTTTTGTAAATTAGCTCGAAACACATAGTCTGGAAAAAAATACTGTGCTGGATACTCAGGTGCTTGGAAAACACTTTACAAGTGGTTACCAGTGAGTCACTGGCAATGCAAGAGGATGGATTGAAACGAGCTAGACAAGATGAACTCCTTGGTGGGGCAACTAATTAGTATTTCATTAGTGACCTGGATAATGTTATACCCAGTGTATGTCCTAGACAACTGTTGACTTCCAGTTTACAGGAGAAGAGAAAGTGGTTATTTTAACAGGTTGTTGTATTCTTTCTGATGAAATAAGAAGTTACTCAGTAGAAACAAAAGCATGGTGCTGCTTTTAAACATGGGTACTCAATTGCACAAATGCAAGAAAGAGATAACTAGGATTCAAGAAGGTATTTTGTGTAAATAAGGGTTATAGTGCTACGCCAGAGGAACAGGAGTTAGTAATGTCCTCCTGCTGCACAAAAAGTAAATAGCATGCCAGCAATTATAATAGCAATCTAGTTTGAGATGTGCAAAGTGATTCTTTTTCATCAAGGCCTCAACTAAAATACTTTGTTATTTTGAGGCACAGTGCTTCATGACAGATAGGCAGGGAGTCTGCAGGAGAGTAACAAGAAGATTTAGAGGTCTGGAGAATATGGCATATGAGAAAATGAATCAAGATGATAAATCTAAGTAGAAGACAAGAGTGATATATTTACAAAGAGTTCAAAATAGTGTTTCTTCTTCTGCAGACAGTCTGTTTTGTTGTTTCTTTTAGATTGCAAAAAAAGTACTTAGATTAAGTTGCAACCAGGAAGATACAGATCAGATATTAATAACATTTTAATAATAAAGAAAGTAAAGCAGTAGCTTACATTGCTTAAGGAGATTGTGAAATTCCTCTAATTGGAAATTTTAAAGAAAGATTAAGCAAATCTCAGGAATGAAATTGGCATTTTTAATCCTTCCTTGGGGCACTTAATGGTCTAGATGACCTTCTGAATCCTCTTTTAGTCTATAATCTATTGTAGAAATAGCCTGGAAAATAGGAGGCTGAGGGGAGACCTTATTGCCCTCTACAACTACCTGAAAGGAGGGTGTAGAGAGATGGGGGTCGGTCTCTTCTCCCAAGTCACAGGAGACAGGATTAGAGGAAATGGCCTCAAGTTACGCCAGGGGAGGTTCAGGCTGGATATTAGGAA